>JBBPBX010035572.1:4008-22231 GCA_038048925.1 Garcialebias charrua
TCTGAAGTTTGATTCAAATGTTCAGGTTTTTGCCTCATTGCCTTCATGCTCAAGCCTCTCAGAATGCCTCCTTAGGTGGAATATTTAAATAGATCACTACATAAACCAATATTTGAATGAGTACACACATTTTTTTTTAAATTGATGTACCAATACGTTTTTTCCCTCTTCCATTCATCACTATTCAGTTTCTGTAGGTTACAGAAATACTCCTATTTCCTGGAATGACCAAAGACAGAATCCTGTTTTCTTGTATTACCTCTTCTCTTTGGCCTTTATTTAAAGATATGAGGAATAGCAGTTCAAATATTCTAGAGTAAAATCAATGTTGCTTGTAACATTGATAAGCTATTAGTACTGTTGCTTTTGCATAAACAGAGGAAACATCAATATACCTACCTTATATACAGAATGTGAAACTAGTTTTCAAACCTGCAATTGACTGCACATAATTATTATAATTTTTTTATCTTTAAGGATGATCAGCAAAAATATTGAATGTCAGTAAAAGTTCATAAACATAAAACATGGTAAACATTTCCATGTATGAGCAAGCACAATACTTCAAAATCAAATAGACCTTGCTTTTGTTTCCTATGCTAAGTTAGTATAATCAAAAGTAAACCAAACACATTATTGTGGAATTCATAAAACTATGTATTAAGGTTTTTCCATCACAACATTTTTTAATGAAGAATTTATTTCACTATGTTAATGAAGGTGTGCACTTTGCACACATGCCTCTGAGGAATGTATTTTTGAAGGGTCTTATGTAATAAAAAAACAATCAGAAAACCCAATTTGTTTTGATGTGAATGTACAAAAGGTAGGAGTAATACATAATCGGGGCAAAAGTAAAGGATAATTGGTCCAAGTTTCTTTAAGACCTTTTAACCAAAAATATGGCATCCACTGGCATTTGTCTAACACGTGTATTGGGCTAAATGCAGTGTTCATCCTGAACAAATCGATAGTCTATCATAGGACCACAAACAATGATTAATGCATGCACTCACAGCTACTAACAATTTACAGCAGCCAATAACATTGGTCTGTTATTTTTTTATTTTTTGGAGTACATACAGCAGAAAACAGAAGCAAGAAAACCCAGGCATTCATGGGGAGCTCATGTAGACTCCACAAATAAAGTTCCCAGCCACGAGTCAAACCTACAATCTTCTTAATGCAATGCAATAGTGCTAACCAGCTGTTAAACCAAGCAGTTCAACCCCACCCCCACACACCCATTGCCATGAAAATGTCAGACAAAGAATTGTTTTAATTCTTTACATAACACCTGTTTTCTTTAAGCAATCAGCTGACCTCTGAGTGATACCCCTCCACAGAATTCATATACTTCTGTCTTTTTTGTTCATTTTTTTCAGTTCTTTGTCAGATGTTCATGTTTCTTTATGATTTTTCCAGTTTAGATGTAGCCCCTTGTGCTTTGCTTTGTTTTCTACTAGCAGCCTGTACTCCACCCCCCTCCCCATTCCTGTGACTCATTCAATGGTTTTTGATCTTTTCCACTGAACTCCACGACAAATAGACTTCATCAGTTATGATTGACTGGTGGGGAGTGTCAGACATTTAAGAACTTGTTGAGTCATTAGTTCCTTGACATTTAGGGAGGCGGTATGGGGGACAATGATGCTCATCTGAGTCATCAGTGTCATGTCAGTCAATGTGTGACGGTTACAATCAGATTTTTTATAAGTGCCATGTAGATACATTGTGCAGACTGGGCTTCTAATTAAGCATTTGGTGAATACCAAGCACATACTTGTTTCTTTCTTCATGTATACTTTGTACTTAGATCTTTATGGGATCATTAAATGGACATTTGTGGCAACAAATTAGAAAATTTGGTTTCTTCTTTTTTTTTAAACGAGTTAAACTTTAGTTTAATGCCAATAGAAAAGACTGAGTTTTAGTCATGTTTGTGTTTGTTTAGACTGATTAGCTAAATACTACCATCTTGACTTGGTTTGACCCTAAGTCAACATTCAGTGATTACACTCTGAGAATTGTATTACAATTTGCCCTGTGGTTTTCAAGGTATTTTGCTAACAAACAGACAGGCAAAATAATAAACACAAATAATTACACAATCACCAGCCTTTAATGCCAGTGTACAATGAATCATTTAAAAAGCCCTTACTGATACATTTAGGCAAAATACCTTGCTGAGTTGTATGCCATTCCCATTTTCTAAAGCATCCATTTTTTGTATAGAACTGTAAGTAAACAGTTTGTTAAACCAGTGGGTAAATGTTGAATGGCGGCGCAAACAATGGCCGTTGTACCTACAAGTAAACTCTTTTGGAAGTCCACTAATTGCATTGTAATTGCGCACATTGTGAACACAGCATGCAGGTACACAGCAGAATGCATCATCTCTGCGTTGCGTGGCAACAGCTGAGCCCAGGTAGCAGGTGTGAGCATTATTTTATTCAGAAAGCGTGTATAGCCCCGTGCTGGCATCTATAATGGAGCCAATCCTTCAGGGCTGCATGTGCATCTCCAAGCAGCTTGAGCCCTGAACGGCGAGGTGTGTTCACTAACACAGGGGTTTCATTAACCCCCGTGTTAGCAAACAGTTATAATGTTGGCAGCTGCCAGATGGGAACTCGGATGGTAGAATGGTTCACATCATCACATAATGTGGCAGGTGTTGTGCAGAGAAAAAACCCGAGTGCTTAATGTTATTGTTATGAGTAGGGGACAGAGAGAAAAGTGCAAACTGGGCAAGAGCAATGGATGCCTCTTGGGAAATCATTCAGGAAACAATTAATCTAACAGACTTTTTATATCGGTGAGTAGTTAATCAGCTTTTTATATGTTGTTTTGTTGCTCTGTTCTTGCTGAGAGGTGTTCGTTATGTATAAATTGGATCTTTACTTCACTGGTATTATAGGTTTGTTCAAATCTGGCCAAAACTGTGCACATCAAAAATGGGTTTATTATTCCTTCCATCCATCCATTATCTTTACCCACTTCTTCCTTTCTGGGTCACAAGGGTCACTGGTGCCCATGTCTAGCTAGCACTGTGTGAGACACACAGATCACACCCTGGTCTCTGCAGTCCATCATAGGGACACATAACGACAAACAACCATTCACTCTCACTCACACCTAGGGACAATTTAGATTTACCAATTAGCCTAAAATGCTGATTTTTAGTCTTTGGTATCAAACTGGAGGGTCCAGATAAAACCCACATGCACAAAAAGAACATCCAAACTCCACCCAGAAAGGTCTCCAGCCAGGGTTTGATTTGTTGACCTTCTTACTGAGCGCTCAATTGTGTCACCATGCTGCATTACTTTTATTAAATTACCTGTATTGTAAAAATCTTTCTTCTTCTCTTCCTTTCTGCTGTTACCTCTTCATGGGTTGCCACATTTCCTTCACCTCACTTGGTTCTCTGCATCCTCTGTCTACATTCCAACTACCTCCATATTGTCTCTAACTGCATCCACACATCACTTCTTGGTCCTTCCTCTTTGTCTTTGTCTTGGCATCCTCCTACCATTTTACGCTCTGCCACGCCTTTGCACATGTCCAAGCCATCTCAATCGGATCTCTCTCAACTTATCTCCCAGTCTGCAATGAATACGTAAACACTGATGGAGGTACTATCTCACAAGAACTAGACTATTGGAGCTTAGTTAGCAACTTCGAGTTGCAAGAACAAATAAAAGTTGTAGTCTCACCGAATTCTAAATAACTGAGATGTTGTGACTTGGTGCAATATAAATAAACTGAATTGAATAGAAAGTCATGCTGCCATGTTTTGCAGATACAACTTTTGACAATCACAGCCTTTTTTTGTTTGTTTGCACATACAAAACAAAGCATAACAATGTGTATGTAATCTGTGCTGTCTAATAATTTAACCTAATGAATTCCCTAAATGCTGTTTGCCAACTAGTGATCAACAGTCAAAGCCCAGTGAGATACTGGCTAAAAGCATTAGCATGTACAAAATATATTTGAGCAAGCTAAATTTTCACTGGCTGCATGATAAATACATTACACAAATATGAATACTGTACCTCCATTCTGTTGCAATGTTTCATGTTTAGTCCAACACAGTTTAAATATTTGGAATTATGCACCTCTCAGCTTTGAATTGTTAAAACTTTCTTTATGAGGAGTGAAATGTCTTCAAGACATGGATTAACTCAACCAGCTAAGGTCTCATTGCATTTTCCAATATATCGACATAAGCTATAATGCTGAAAAATTGCTGAGACATTCAATTTTTTTTTTATATATCCTTGAAATGTAAACTCACGTCTAGGAATGATGTTGCAATCAACTTTATCATGCTTTATTTGACTTTCAGGAGTTAATTCTCATATTCTTGTGCTAAGTAATCAGGCTAACCATTATTAAAGGTGCAGTCTGCAGTTTCTGTAGAACGCAGCACTTAGAAAAAATTTCAACAGGGAAAGCATTCTGATCCCTCCCCCTCAGAGCCATATATGGCTCTGCTCCCCCTTGCTCTCGCTGAAATTCAGCTCTGCCTCCGAATGCTCCGCCTCCACTGCATGTCCTGTGGCAGCCGCTGCCAAGTTCTGTGTTTATATGTTAGTAAAACGTTCTAAAAAATAAATAAAAAACATGAAGCGCTGGTCCAGCACACCAGAACACCAGCAAATCTGCAGAGCCTCGCGCAGCCACGTTGAACCCGAGTTTAATTCGCTCGTGACAAATTAATTAATTTCCTCATTGTTTCAGTCATGGAGTCAGCGGAGGAGGAAGCGATCACTTGACTTTTGGCAAAAAAACAAAAGAAAAGTCCAGATCAGGGATGAAGAAGGGGAATTTAATACATTTGTGTCACATACAAAACAGTTTTGCATCGCTTTGCAATCCTTTGAACGAGAACGTGCGCGGCCGCTGGGGCTGGGACAGGCGGGGGCGTGGGTTAGGAGCGTGAGAAGTGAGAAGCTCTGTTTTTATTGGCTGGTTAAAAACTCTGTTTTTATTGGCTGGTTAAAAACTCTGTTTTTATTGGCTGGTTAACGGCGGGTCACTGTGGCTTTTTAGAAATGCTTTTAGTAACACCTGGAGAAGCAAGGGGAATATAGTTTTTTTCAGAGATTACTTTGTCTAACATCAGTCTGTCAGGAGATAGTGATAGAGTGAAGAAATATGTTAAAAATATATTTTTAGAAAACTTACAGACTGCATTACAGAAACTGCAGACTGCACATTTAATAATATAAGCTGATAACAATAATTGTATGCTTTCAAACACTATAGCAACATCTAAAAAAGCTAAGTCTGGTCTATACTATAGCAACATGTTTCATATTATAGGTAGTGCAGTAGTTTTTGCACAAGTAATTTAATGGGATTTAAACAGACAAAAGAAAATGGAAAAATAAAAGTCTCCAGCTAACACAAGTTATCATACACCAGGCAGCCATATTGGAATGGTTAGGTCAGGGTTGATCAGGAACATCTATCTACCGCTAAGTCAAAATCGTAACTTCTGGATGTGTTTGAGTTGATTTTTCTGAGTTCCAAGTATAAATGGATTGCACCACACATTTTCATTCCAGTAACCCCACCTGTCAATGATGTAAGTGATCATATCTGCCCTCAGCATTGAGCGCATATTGCTACATGTATAGTAAAACTATGCCAAAAGTGCAAGACAAACCTTCTGCTTTGAAACAATAACTTTAAATCTTCTCACACAGAATGGTAGTCGGTTGAAACTAAGTTTTTAAACTCAAGGCAGAGCAAGTTATTTAAAATGAGGTCATTGCTGTCTCCAAGGTTGTTTCTGCAGACTTTTAGTCTTTCGCTAGACTTGGCATATTAGTGTTCAGTAGTAGTCAGCAAACTTATGTATGGGCTGTGCAACAACCCCCTGAGGTCATCCTTAGTGTCTTTAGTTACAGCAGACATGTCTTTGCATACACAAAGGATGCACAGACTAGAAAAGTGTCCAATGTCCTTGTCAAACCATTGATGCTGATGCAGCCTGGCATCTTCTACATGACAGACATTTTCATTGCCAAATACAGCTGCAGCATAATATTGTCGAAGTAAAAAATCTTTATTTGCTATTTGTGCACAAAACACATGGTCTGGGTAAATACAATTTTTTGAGCTGAGCCGAGCACAGAGTCAATAGAAAACATAAAGCAATAATTAAAAAAACAAATAAGAACAAGAGACAGCAATAAAGTCACTTGCTTTGATGTAGAATTTAGAGTGGAAAACATAATTTTAAAGATGATTTTTTATGCATGTTGTGCATCGGTTGGTAAACAACCCACCAACAACATAAAACAATAGTTAAGTGATGCAGCAGGTTGTTCTATTATCACCCAAAAGCAAAGTGAGAATGTTTTTGCCCATATGTTTGTGTGTTACTTTGTAGATTTAACCAAAAGAAAAATCAAAGTAGTGGATACATTTTATTGAAATGCTCAAAGTAATCACCAGATGTACATCTTCCACTGATGACTATTTGAAACAAGTTCAATTCAAAATGGCTGCCACAGCTTTATCACCTTGAGAAACACACACAACGTAGCCAGATTTGTATACATTAACCTAAAGATTTGTATGGTAGTAGCTGTCAAGCATCACCATTGCATACTATAAGCACTAACTTCTGGACTTAGATTTTTTTTAACTCGTCCATTAACTCTTGTGAAGTCAACAAAGTTTCTTTCTTAGAAAGAAAAAAAGCCTTGTGAACCACTGGACATGTTTTATTGACACTATCTTAAAACTATTATTAGATGTGCATTTACAACCAATTATTGTAATTAAGTAGTTTAATGAATCCCAATGCCAGCATTAAATACAAATATGAACTTGCAGTAGCAGGAAAACTCATAACTGAACCTGCTCAGCTAGCAACAATGTTTAATGATTTTTTTCCTATCTTCAGTAAGAGATTTGGCTTCACAGTTTGGACCAGATCCAATAGATACACAATATGTTAAACCCACTAAAAACTGTTCTGATTTCTTTGAGATAAAGGAAATCCAATGCTCGGATGTTCTAAAAACCATTGATAGCTTAAACAATTCTAATGCAAAGGATTTGTATAATTATAATAATAATAATAATAATGAATTCCATTTATAATGCACTTTTCATTAATAAAAATCTCAAAGTGCTACAAAGTGTAACAAAGCAAAGATCAAAATAAAACAAGCGATAAAATCAAATAAAATCAATAATAATATCTACTAAGATCAAAGATAAAATCATGTGGATGCAGATTAGGCTTGCTTAAAAAATAAAATAAAATAAAACAAGTGATAAAATCAAGTAAAATCAATAATGATATCAGCTAAGATCAAAGATAAAATCATGTGGAGGCAGAATAGGCTTGCTTAAAGGTTCAGTATGCAGTTTCTGTAGAACTGCAGCAGTTAGAAATATTTTCAACAGGCAAAGCATTCTGATCCCTCCCCCTCAGAGCCATATGTGGCTCTGCCCCCTTGTGGTCTGTTGAATTTCAAATTCAAGCTCTGTTTTTATTGGCTGATTCAAATTCAAGCTCTGTTTTTATTGGCTGGTTACAAACTCTGTTTTTATTGGCTGGAAAATGGCGGGTCACCTTTTCTTTTTAGAAATGCTTATTTACCACCTGGAGAAGCAAGGGGACAATATTTTTTTTTTTTTTTTCAGAGATTACCTGGCTAACATCAGTCTGTCAGGAGGTAGTGACAGAGTGAAGAAATATGTTCATAAAAAAAGCTACATACTGCAGCTTTAAAAAGAAAGGTCTTTATGCTGCTTTTAAAGTCAACCAGTGAATGTGGAGCTCTCAGGTCGTCAGGGAGGGAGTTCCACAGGCGGGAGGCAGCCACACAGAATGCTCGGTCTCCCATGGTCCTCAATTTGGTCCGAGGAATATGAAGGAAATTACTGTTCTGTGATCGTAGAGACCGGGTGGATGAATATGGTGCAAGAATGTCCTTTAGATAGTCAGGTGAAGTGCCGTGCAAGCATTGATGGGTAATGAGAGCAGTTTTGTACTGAATTCTGTAGGTGACAGGAAGCCAATGGAGGTTATGGAGAATGGGTGTAATATGTTCAAATTTACGAACTCTCAACAGAATCCTTGCTGCACTGTTTTGAATGTATTGAAGTTTCTGAAGGTTTTTGCCAGGGATACCAATAAACAGGGAGTTGCAGTAGTCGAGCCTGGAGGAGACAAAGGCATGGACGAGTTTCTCAGCATCAGGAAAAGTCAGAGATGGGCGAAGTCTGGAGATGTTTCGAAGATGGAAGAAGCAGGTTTTAAACAGATGCTTAATGTGATTTTCAAATGTAAGATGAGAGTCCATTTTTATTCCAAGATTTGTAACAGAGGTGGAGAGGGGGATGTCTTGACCAGAGAAGGAGATTGTTGTTAAAGTTGATGTTTGTATCTGGTGAGGGGTGCCAATCAATATGGCCTCAGTCTTCGAGCAGTCTTCAGTCATCCATTTAGACTCAATGTTTAAAAAAAATACAGTAACATTTTAATTGAACCTCTAACTCCATCCATCCATCCATCCATTTTTGTCCGCTTATCCGGGGTCGGGTCGCGGGGGTAGCAGCCTAAGTAGGGAGGCCCAGACTTCCCTCTCCCCAGCCACTTGGAGCAGCTCCTCTGGGGGAATCCCAAGGCGTTCCCAGGCCAGCCGAGAAACATAGTCCCTCCAGCGTGTCCTGGGTCTTCCTCTGGGTCTCCTCCCGGTGGGACATGCCCGGAACACCTCACCAGGGAGGCGTCCAGGAGGCATCCTAACCAGATGCCCGAGCCACCTCAACTGGCTCCTCTCGATGTGGAGAAGCAGCGGCTCTACTCCGAGTCCCTCCCGGATGACTGAGCTTCTCACCCTATCTCTAAGGGAGAGTCCAGACACCCTGCGGAGAAAACTCATTTCAGCCGCTTGTATCCGAGATCTCGTTCTTTCGGTCACAACCCAAAGCTCATGACCATAGATGAGGGTGGGAACGTAGATCGATCGGTAAATTGAGAGCTTTGCCTTTCGACTCAGCTCTCTCTTCACCACGACAGACCGGTACAGCGCCCGCTTCACTGCGGATGCTGCACCTATCCGCCTATCGATCTCACGCTCCAGTTTTCCCTCATTCGTGAACAAGACCCCGAGATACTTAAACTCCTCCACTTGGGGCAGGACCTCCTCCCCGACCCGGAGAGGGCATGCTACCCTTTTCCGGCTCAAGACCATGGCCTCGGATTTGGAGGAACTGATCCTCATCCCGGCCGCATCACATTCGGCTGCAAACCGCTCCAGCGAAAGCTGTAGATCACGATCTGATGAAGCCAATAGGACCACATCATCTGCAAAAAACAGAGAAGTGATTCTAAGGCCACCAAAACGGATCCTCTCAACACCTTGGCTGCGCCTAGAAATTCTGTCCATAAAAGTTATGAACAGAATCGGTGACAAAGGGCAACCTTGGCGGAGTCCAACTCTCACTGGAAACGAGCCTGACTTACTGCCGGCAATGCGGACCAAGCTCTGACACCGGTCGTACAGGGACCTAACAGCCCATATCAATGGGCCTGGTACCCCATACTCCCGGAGTACCCCCCACAGAACCCCCCGAGGGACGCGGTCGAATGCCTTTTCCAAGTCCACAAAGCACATGTAAACTGGTTGGGCAAACTCCCACGCGCCCTCCAGGACCCTGCTGAGGGTGTAGAGCTGGTCCAGTGTTCCACGACCAGCACGAAAACCACACTGCTCCTCCTGAATCCGAGGTTCGACTATCCGACGGACCCTCCTCTCCAGAACCCCTGAATAGACCTTACCAGGGAGGCTTAAGAGTGTGATCCCCCTATAGTTGGAACACACCCTACGGTCCCCCTTTTTGAATAGGGGAACCACCACCCCAGTCTGCCAATCCAAGGGAACTGCCCCCGATGTCCACGCGATATTGCAGAGTCGCGTAAGCCAACACAACCCCACAACATCCAGAGCCCTAAGGAACTCAGGGCGAATCTCATCCACCCCCGGAGCCCTGCCACCGCGGAGCTTTTTAACCACCTCGGTGACCTCAGCACCAGAGATTGGAGAGCCCGACCCAAAGTCCCCAGGCTCCGCTTCCTCAGTGGAAGACGTGCCAGTAGGATTGAGGAGGTCTTCGAAGTACTCCGCCCACCGACTCACAACATCCCGAGTTGAGGTCAACAGCACGCCATCCCCACCATAAATGGTGTTGGTCGCGTACCGCTTTCCCCCACTGAGACGCCGGATGGTGGACCAGAATCGCCTCGAAGCCGTACGGAAGTCATTCTCCATGGCCTCTCCGAACTCCTCCCACGCCCGAGTTTTTGCCTCAGCAACCACCCGAGCCGCATGCCGCTTGGACTGCCGGTACCTATCTGCTGCTTCCGGGGTCCCACAGGCCAAAAAGGCCCAATAGGACTCCTTCTTCAGCATGACAGCATCCCTCACCGCCGGTGTCCACCACCGGGTTCGAGGGTTGCCACCACGACAGGCACCAACAACCTTGCGGCCACAACTCTGATAAGCTACCTCGACAATAGAGGCGCGGAACATGGCCCACTCGGACTCAATGTCCCCCGCCTCCCTCGGAACGTGTTCAAAGCTCTCCCGGAGGTGGGAGTTAAAGCTCCGTCTTACGGGAGACTCTGCCAGACGTTCCCAGCAGACCCTCACAATACGTTTGGGTCTGCCAGGTCTGACCGGCATCCTCCCCCACCATCGGAGCCAACTCACCACCAGGTAGTGGTCAGTTGACAGCTCCGCCCCTCTCTTCACCCGAGTGTCCAGGACATGCGGCCGCAGATCAGATGAGACGACAACAAAGTCGATCATCGAACTGCGACCTAGGGTGTCCTGGTGCCAAGAGCACATATGTACACCCTTATGCCTGAACATGGTGTTCGTTATGGACAATCCATGACGAGCACAGAAGTCCAACAACAGAACACCACTCGGGTTCAGATCAGGGGGGCCGTTCCTCCCAACCACACCCCTCCAGGTCTCACTGTCATTGCCCACGTGAGCGTTGAAGTCCCCCAGTAGAACAAGGGAGTCCCCAGGAGGCGCACTCTCCAATACCCCCTCCAAGGACTCCAAAAAGGGTGGGTAATCTGCGCTGCCGTTTGGTGCATAGGCACAAACAACAGTCAGAGCCCGTCCCCCCACACGTAGGCGAAGGGAGGCTACCCTCTCGTTCACCGGGGTGAACCCCAACGTACAGGCACCAAGATGGGGGGCAACAAGTATGCCCACTCCTGCTCGGCGCCTCTCACCAGGGGCAACTCCAGAGTGGAAGAGTGTCCAACCCCTCTCAAGGAAACTGGTTCCAGAGCCAGAGCCATGTGTTGAGGTGAGTCCGACTATTTCTAGCCGGAACCTCTCAACCTCACACACTAGCTCAGGCTCCTTCCCCACCAGAGAGGTGACATTCCATGTCCCAATGGCCAGCTTCTGTAGCCGAGGATCAGACCGCCAGGGTCCCCGCCCTCGGCCACCACCCATCCCACATTGCACCCGACCCCTTTGGCCCCTCCCATAGGTGGTGAGCCCATGGGAAGGGGGACCCACGTCTCCTCTTCGGGCTGTGCCCGGCCGAGCTCCATGGGTGAAAGCCCGGCCACCAGGCGCTCGCCAACGTGCCCCACCTCCGGGCCTGGCTCCAGAGTGGGGCCCCGATGACCCGCGTCCGGGCGAGGGAAAACTTAGTCCAATTATTTCACTCATCATAAGGGGTCTTTGGGCTGCACTTTGTCTGGTCCCTCACCTAGGATAAAAACAAAGGAGTTTGTGTTAACCAAACAAACTCATTTTTATTTTCTCCAATGAAAGACAAACGTAAAATAACTTGTACCAGTTGAGATTCGAACCCGTACGAGTCAAGATAAAATGTAGAGTTGAAAAGCCAAGCGCGCTTCCTCTCAGCCACGGCGGCAAATTGTTTTTTTCAGGAGTCCACTTTACCTATAAAGGAATCCCCCCACGTAACATTCTGGCTATGCGTAGAAGTTAGAGATTATTAGTTATAAAAAAATAAACTCAGAAACACTAATATACATATATTCAGCTAACAAATATTTTTTAGCGGCGTCTCCCCTCTTAAAACACTGTAAGCGTGCACACAAGAACACTCCACCCACTTCAAGAGAACTGCCCACCCACTTCCAGAGAACTGCCCACCCACTTCAAGGCGGCTCTCCGGACAATGCATAATGAGCGTGGGCGGGCCAGGCCGGGCCAGGCCGGGCTCTGGGCCAACCAGGGGCAGGCCGGGCCGTTGAGGGCTGTGCAGTGCGAAAACGGCTATAGTGGATCAGTCAGTTTCATCCCAGAAAGAGTGACCACTGGCCTACAGATGAGTGTAGACTGCAGAGTCCTGGCATGATCATAGCTCTTTTGTGCTGGGCCATCCTTTTGACCAGTGGCTGTTTAGTTTCCCCGATGTATCACTGATAACAGCCGTCCTGGTACTGAACAGCATAAACAATATTACTCTGTTTGTGCCAGAGGACTGGATCTTTGGGTTAGTCTTTGCTATAATGAATTTACATCATAGAAAATTCCACTGGGACATCATGTTTGGAAAACAAACGTCTCAGTTTCTCTGAAACTGCAACAACACACAGAATGTCCACTGGTCTGGGTTCCTCCTTTTCACCTGATGGCTGGCTGGCATCCTGTTTGGGTTTCTTCTCTGCTTTCAGGAAGGCCCAGTTAGGATATCCACGTTGCTCCATGGCCTGTCTTGTGTGGGATTTCTCCTTCTGTATGGCTCTTGAGTTTGTGGGGACACTGTCTGCTCTGTGGTACAGAGTCCTGATGACTCCTAACTTGTGCTCCAGCAGGTGATGGGAGTCAAACCACAAGCACTGGAGAACACCCACACATGCATTGAGACAATGAAAAAAATCCACCCAGAAAGGTCCCCAGCCTGATTCGATCTGGCAACCTTTTTGCTGAGTGGCAACTACCAACTGAGCCACGATGCTACCCAGGTGCAAGTCCTGCTGGGAAATGAAATCAGCATCTCTATAAAGCTTGTCAGCAGAAGGAAGCATGAAGTGTTGTAAAATGTCCTGGTAGATGGTTGAGTTGACTGAATAATTCAAAAAACAGAGTGGACCATCACCAGCAGAGGACATGGCACCAAATCATCACTGACTGTGGAAACTTCACTCTGGACTTCAAGCAACATAGGTTCTGGACATCTCCACTGTTCCTCCAGACTCTGGGACCTTGATTTTCCAAATGACATGAAAAATAACTTTAATCTGAAAAGAGGACATCCGACCACTGAGCAACAGTCCAGTTCTTTGTCTTCTTGGCTAGGTAAGATGCTTCTAATACTATATCTGGTTCAAGAGTGGCTAGATTTGAGGAATGTGACATTTGTAGTCCATGCAGTTAATCAGTAGATGAGGGTGTGACACTATGAGTTAACAATATTGAACATCTACAATATTCTACATTTATGAAACACTGATTTTGTTTATTCATTATTTGTAAGACATACTCAGCACAAATACAATAAATAAAAGCTTAAAATATTTCAATATGTGTAGTCCATCCATCTGTCCATTATCTTTTATCCACTTCTTCAGTTTTTTTGTCATTGCTGCCTCTATCCAGCAGCAGCTGTGTGAGAAGCAGGGTACACCTTAGAATCTAGATTGCATCCATCAAGTTCTTCAAGATTCTTTATTATCCCCAAGGGTCAATTTGTTTCACAGTTAAAAGATACATAAACCATCTATATTAGACAAGACATTAAGAAATTAAAACAAGTACAGAAATCATCACTGTTCTTTGAGAAGCCCGATCGCTACAGAGATGAATGAGTTTTTTAATCTGTTTGTCCTACATCTGGGCTGCAGATACATGCGTCCAGATGGAAGCAGCCTGAACTCACCATGGAGTGGGTGATCAGGATCTGCCAGAATCAGCCTGGCCTTGTTCACTGACCTTGTCTTGTGCAAGTCAGTGAGGTTCTGTAGGGATATGCCAGCAATTTTGCTGCACATCCTGATAATCCCAAAGAGTTTTTTCCTGTTCTTTCATGTTAAATCCAAACCAAAAGATGAGGTAAAAGTCAAAAGAGACTCAATAAAACGTGAATAAAACCTTCTCGTAAAAGTCAAATCAACATTAACACAGGGACACATAGAGACAAACGAGACAAACGACTATTCATTCGCATTCACACCTAGGAACAAATTAAAGTTATCAATCAGCCCAACAATGCATGTTTTTGGTTTGTGGGAGGAAACGAGTACCCAGAGGAAAAAAAAAAAACTTTTTCACAATATTCACATTTTTTGAGATGCACCTGTAGGTCATTCTAGTAGTAGCAGATAGTCATTCTTATGGTATTCTTTTCAGACCATTAAATCTCAAAATATTACATTGAAGGCCTTGCTATGTATGTATTCATATGCTTTTTTAGAATTAATGTCAACAAAATAATTGTTACAATTCAAAATAAAGGCACATTTACAACAGTTTCAGCTCATTCCTTTGACTCTGGTTTGTCCATTTGGTTTGTCATCGCATACCCCTAAACTTTTTTATAGAAAAAAAAAAGTATTTATAAACATCAGGCATATTGTGAATTTAAACTGCTATGTGTGCAGAGGTAATTTAGCTCCTGCTCATACTAGCTACTTACAGCAAGACATGCACACACCCTCCCCTGTCAATATTTACAGAGTAGAAAGTGGACAGTGCTCATCTTAGACCCAGTAGAGATTAATTTCCCAGAGGAAATTAGCCACTGATGCTCAGCAGTGTAAATGTCCTATGTATTCTGAATTAAATTACCAAACCTCCATCAGCATTTATAAAAAAAATAATAATAATTTTATGGCTCTGCCAATTATAATGTATTTTGGATTACTGAGCAAGCTTCTTAATATAGATGGGGCTAGTTTTATTGCTGAACCTGCCATTAAATTCAGAAATGGACGTGACATTTGCATTTCCCAGAGCTTCTCGAACAACACTTTTTATTTTATTTGGTTGGTGTGAAATCTGATCCGTAGGTAATTCAATTTGTCAAACTGATTCATGTATAGTCATGCTTGTCTTTGCAAAAATGAATTAGCAGTGGTGGCCACCTTACATTTAGCTGAAGATATACAATCAGTGATTAATTGCTAAAATCTTTAGTACAATTTGTCCAATGGTTTATGAGATATTTTTCTAACAGACTTAAGAGGACTGATTCCAATAATTAATGGCAAAACAGGACCAATGGCAAAACAGGACCATTTACAAAAAGCCCTGATTCGTCCTGGACAATACGTTTAGTCTGTCGTCTAGTCTCTCAGTTCCAGTTCGTCAACGCTCTCCGTGTGTGCTCAGAACACAGTTTTTGCACACATTTGCCGACATCTCTTGTGAGTACGACGATCCAGACATATCAAAGGATTTGCTGCTTGTCTCTGAATCATCCAGCCATCTGCTCGCTACTCACAACCAACATGCTTCCACTGGAAGCCTCCACCTTCCACAACTCAGCATACAGTTTGTAGGGGTTTATCAGCTGGTGTTCAGACATTTAGGGTTCAACGGTAAAACTCTGTTTAACTAAGCTAGCTCTCTAAAAGAGTATGTTGTTGTAAACGGGACTAAACTGTTTGGATTTTATTGATTGACTTGTCAAGTTGCAGGTCAGTCTTTATTATTTAGCTTCAAACCGACAGGAAGGGAGACAGAAATAATGTTTCATAAAAATGTAATACAATATGATAAGAGATAATTATAATGTAATAACAAATCATCTCAGTCTAATCAGATCTTAAAGTTAATCATTAGAAATAAATGTGTAGCAGTTTTAAAAAAATGCTCATCATCAAGCCTTT
Organism: Garcialebias charrua; assembly: GCA_038048925.1. Classification (NCBI taxonomy): domain Eukaryota; kingdom Metazoa; phylum Chordata; class Actinopteri; order Cyprinodontiformes; family Rivulidae; genus Garcialebias; species Garcialebias charrua. The sequence goes on from JBBPBX010035572.1 coordinate 19,880, forward strand.
TTTAGACTAATAATCACCAGGGGTTTTTAAGGCGGAGCTGATCTTCAATGGTCCTATATGTTGCTTTTCTACTGTCTCTACACTCATCGGTTCTGCACCACAATGCACCAAATCAGGGCCAACCCACGGCTGGTACCCACTCCCACTCAGCTTGGTTTATGACACCATCTTATCTTTAAGTGTATTATTATTATTAATAGTCAGCATGAGGTGGAAGGAGTTGCAATGAATGAGCACGTTTACAGAGAGATATCGGAGATGGTGCAGCATGGCCTTATAAAGGGATTGAAATCCAATTACTTTGTATATTATTATTATTATTATTATTATTATTATTATTAACCTTAATTTAACCAGGCAAATCCCATTGAGATCACAGATCTCTTTTGCAAGGGAGGCCTGGACCTGAAGGTAGCCTAACATGCATGTTTTTGGTCTTGGAGGAAACCGGAGTACCTGGAGAAAACCCAAGCAAGCAAGCACAAGAAGAACATGCAAACTCCACACAGAAAGACCCCAGGTCCAACCAGGGATTGAACCCAGGACCTTCGTGTTGTGAGGCAACAGTGCTAACCACTGAGCCGTTGTGCTGCCAATACGACAATTAGACAATTAAGAACCACATCAGGTGGAGTGGCTTGAACACTATGACCTGTCACGATCCCGCCTACTTTGCATTAACGATCCCACCCACAGAGTGGGGAAACAAGTCACAGTGTCAAATCACCTATAACTCCAGGTCTCTTGTATATGAGTCCTCGAGGCTCCCTGCCTAAATAAAGGTTGAATGAAACTTAAGGCTCCAGTATACTCACACGTCCTGTCAGCCGCGTGGAAACTGTGCGCACTGTGTGCAGAGGGTTGAGACTTCATACTTAAGTGTCCACCCAGAGCAGCTGCAGAACAGTTCTGCAACAAGGGGTGTGTACCGTCAGGACAAATTGATGTCACCGATTGGTCATTTGCTGACATGCCTACTGGATTGATCAACAGGTTGTAAAACACACACACACACACACACACACGAAACGAGAGCTGGCAGCCCCAGCCGCAGCATTATTCTTTGTTTACATGTTGTTAATAAAAGTTCTAAAAAAAATAATAATAAAAAAATAAAAAGGGGGCGCTGGCCCTGCAGCCCATACAACAGACCAGCCCACCAGGAAATCTTCAGACCCTCCCGCAGCCACGCTGGACCTGATTTTAAAATCGCTTGTGACAAATTCCTTCATTTCTCACCATTTCAGTGATGGCGTCAGAGGAGGAGGAAGAGATTGCTTGCCTCTTGGAAAAAACAACAACATTAAAACTAAAGAAAAGGCTATTAAACCAGATCCGGGATGAAGAAGGGGAATTAAATACATTGGTGTCGCATACAAAACAGTCCGTCGCCGGGCAGTTTATTGTACGACACAGGAGGTCATAAACACGGCCATAAAAATTGAGCTCTGCATGGAAATGCCCTGCGGGCATCCACTTAGACTCTAATACGGTACGAGCTGACATCCACGGACCACGTACACTCAAGTATTCTGGAGGCTTCAGAAGAGCCAATAAGACGAGCCTAGTGGAGTCATACTTATCAATGGCAAAGCAGCTTTAGTCTCACATGGTGATGTTCCCACTTGTTTGTCAGAAGTTCCAATATGATTTTGAATCGAAAGGAGATTAATTTATACATGTATTCACCCTCAGACCATCTTGTGTCCTTCCAAGTTCTCCAGTTCCTGGGTGTCATCCTGCTGGGTGTCCGGTTCTGTGACACCATCTCTGCTCAGCCTACTGTCTGCAACTAGACGCTCTGCTGGAACCCAAACCAGAAAAGTCAGCTTTGCTTGGTGTTTACCTGCCTGCTCATTCCACTCACTCCAGTCTTGCCTGTCTACCACATTTTCCCACTCTCGGAATTCTCCACCTCCTCCTCTGAACCAGAACAGAAAAAGTCATCATGAGACAGCGTATTTGTCGGTCTATAACACACAGTTTTTTTGCTCATTTGAATGTCTGCATATTATACACCGAAGCCTATTATTTATGGATTTTTTCCCATATTTTTAGACCCATTTTTGGCTCTGATTCACTGTTTTTCATTTTGGCCTAAAAATGGTGCAGTACCACTTTTGTCCGCTAGCGGACACTTCCAGAGAGTCCACCGACCGTCATGTGTCCGAAAAAAGCCTCCTCTGCTCGGACTGAATGTCGCTGCCCGGCTCCCTGCTCTGGAGGTAGCTACCATTTAGCTGTGTTGTTGTTAGCAGTTTTTTTAGCAAGATAACTCATAAACCACACCGCGGATTTTCTTGAAACTTCCATCCATCCATCCATCCATCCATCCATTTTTGTCCGCTTATC
>JBBPBX010035574.1:20372-31989 GCA_038048925.1 Garcialebias charrua
TTCACAGCAAATAAGATTCATTGTGAATGCACTGAAAAGTGGCTTGAGAAGGGGCGGGTTTTAGGATGTTATTCAGAAGACAAAAAAAAGATGTTCAAATTAAATTCTGTATGGGTTAACAAATTTCTTATCTTATTTAAGACATGAATTACTGCAACAGAATTAGGATTATAAAACAATGGAGGGAAAGAATGTAGGACACACTGAGTGCAAAGTCAACATAATCAGCATAGTAATAAGGCATCAAATCTACAGGCTGCTCTTCAGCTGGTGCTGGGGTACGTGGGCGCAGGTCAACATTAAGAGGTAAAGCGGAGGGAAAATGTGTCACTATTCCCATATCCATAAATACAAGTGGTCGTTGCATGCTTTAAAGAGCCACAAAAAGGCCTATTGTATGTAGGTATTATAATCAGATGCATTACTTTACTGAACACTGAGGTAAACTTTGCTTTTATATATTGAGCTATTGTATAGCTGTACTGATCAGCTCGGCTGCACTAAGTTCAAATTTGGTGGGCTTTTGAAGGGTGTTTTAACAACTTTATGTTTTATAACTCTGAATTATTTCTTTAAATGAGCACAATCCAGTTTTGTTTGCCAAATCTTGTTGACAAAGAGTTTCCATCAATATAGTTGTGATACATTTCTTCAAATAGATAAAAATGTTCATAAGATTAGCATGAAAAGCGCCATTCATTACGATGTTAAACAACTATTAAACATCTACCGGTTTTGAGTTTTATTTTACACTGGACCAAATGTTTTCAGTGTAATACAGCTCTGAATTATGGGCGTCTAGTTTAGCTCCACCAGAAGAGCTACGTTGTTTTAAGACATTTCTATGAAATAAGAAACTGTTTTCCTTTAAGTATTAGTATTAGTAATTAGTTAATAGTATTAGTATAGCACTTTGAGATTTTCATTATTGAAAAGTGCGTTATAAATTGAATTCATTATTATTATTATTATTATTATTAAGTATTTTTGAAAAATGTGCAACAATATATTTTTCTGAGATTTGTAAATGATATTATGCAATGTCATGAAATGAGTTGAGTTGCTGAGTTTTAGAATAAGGACTGATTTAAAAAATGCTTTTTTTTAATTTTACCATCAAAATATTTATGATTCTTGGGTAAATAATATATATTGACATTGAAATTGACTTTACATTTGCCATTTAATACAAAACACATTGAGATTGAAGTTTAAATAACCACAATACACATTACTGTATATTGTGGTTATTTCTCCAACTTAGTGTGTTCATACATTCAAGCCAAAGCTATTGTAAATATAAAGACAAGAAAACAGGCAGACGTGTAACATATACTAAAAAAGTCCATAAAACTGTCTTGAAAATGTAATACCAACAATCAAGGCTGTAAAAATATCCTTAGTATTTTGCTTCAAAGAGGACTGCAAAGCATGGACATCTATCCTGTAAAGCCTTATAAATTAAATTACATGTTCCATTCGAGTCACTGTTTTGTCCTTCACTTTAATAAGATCATATTTTCATTGATTTTATGAAAATCAACCTTTATGACCCTCAAAAGAACATGTAAGGAACCATTTATTGAGCAACTTGTTTCATAAACATTCTGCAGTTACAAACCCAATTTGTTAAAAATTACAAATTATTTTGGACAAACTGCTGGCATTCATATTTTTTAACAACGTTTCTGAATCCTTTTCCTGCTTATGTCACATTGGAAGCTCTGCCTCTCAGGATGGACAGGTTATGAAGAGGCTCTGACAGTTAATTGCTGCTCCATCAAGTAACAAGACTGGGAGTCTTGATCCCTGATGGGCCATTCTGTCTTGATTGTGGTTATATTTTATGAGAGGGGGTGAAGGAATGGTAGTGGGTGTAATAGACACGTCTATCACAACCAATCAGAGACGGCAGACAGAGTCATGTCCACGTTTGTTGCTAATGGTGATGCCACAAGGCAGAAACAAACCCTCCACCCCTGCTAGCCCTTAAGGAAATGCTTTGGGACATTTTGTTGCTATGGCAATGTCAAGATGGGGGCCATCTCTGTCCTTAGATAATTCCCTACTTTAGTCTATACCAAAAAATATTACCAATCAGCAGTAGTAATGTTCAGGAAAAGATAAGAACATTTTTGTTGATACAACTCATTCCATCTGAAACTGAATGGGTCTGACAAAGAGCAGATTTTAGTTCAGAACTCAGCATACAGACTGACAGCCTGACATGCCAATAGATAGAAAGTCTGCACTGTATTTACATTTAAAACACTTCACAGCATCCTGACAGGACGATCTTGGAACCAGGAAGGGATTTTGTATCTGTGTGTGTGCATGGAAGACAATGTCAACGTACTGTAAATAAATTATTTTTTAACCACAAGAAATTAGTCACTAATATAATATACTTTATTGATCCAAACAATTCAATATCATCAAACGTTTAACTTACTGTATGAGAAAAAAAAGGAAAGTGTTATAACCTTATTGTTAGTGTTGTGTTCAAGACCACCTAACCCAAGATCAAGTCAAGACCAAGACCAGAGTGTACCACTGAGACAAGACCAAGACTTTTAGGGTCCGAGACCAAGTCGAGACCAAGACCTCAAATAAAATGAATAAAAAATTTATAAAATACATTTTATCAAAGTAATAAACTGCAACTTTAAGTTTGCTTTTGAATGAATGTATCAGCTTTTATAAATGTTCAAAGCTACATAACAAAGAAATCAGACATTCAGTGGCTTAACTTCATGTGATGATGTGATTCAACAATAAAATTACACAACGGTTAAATTGGAAGCAGTTTCATCACATGTCAAGCCTTTAAAAACTGCAGTGGCAAAACCATCTTCATAAGTCCAAACTCAAGACCAAGGATAACCATACAGTTGCACAGTGGTTTCAATAAAGTGGTATATAACCTAAAAAAATTACATAAATAGATGTTACAAGTATATTCTTTGTGATTTAAATAGCCTAATTTTATAACTGATGATATGCCAGACATCTTCTCCCGTGCCCAGACAATCACTTCTCACTTTCTTGGAGTGACCAGTGTTGCCAGATAGAGTCGAGGTTTTCCAGCCCAAAAATCTGTTAAAAACCGCCACATCATTTGGGCAAAAATCTGCCCAATATTGTTATATTTACGGTTTGAACATGAACATACATCAGTACAAGCCAAGGTAATTTTACAATATGTGGCAAAATGCAACAATACAACAAAAATCTTTCCAGAGTTCCCAGCAAAATCAGAATGAAAACCGCCCAATTAGCAGTAAACCACCCAATCTGGCAACACTGGGAGTGACGCGTGCAAGTGAAAGGGGGTGGGCGTGACAGCGGTAACAAAACATGTATTTAGCAATGAGTCACGTTATCGCTTAGATTTGAACAAGTACGTTTAGCATCCAATAAAAACAAAGATGTTAACAAATAAACTGGACAATATTCTGGCAATTTAGTGATAGGGATGCACCGATCCACATTTCTCACTTCCGATCCGATACCGATACTTATTAACTCAGTATCGACCAATACCGATACTTTCCCGATCCGATACTGTTCAGGTATTTGACTCTGTATAATGAAACTTTTGCACCCAAACTATTCATTTTAACATTGTGTGAGATAAACCCAATGAAGACACTCTTAAGCCTTACAATAGGGAACCCCCTTATTGTAAGGCTTAAGAGTGTCTTCATTGGGTTTATCTCACACAATGTTAAAAAGGGCAGTCACAGATTGTGATTGAACACAAGTGCTCTTTGAAGCTGGATCGGAAAAGTATCGGCAGGTTTGATCCGATACCCGATACTTAAATAATGCTGGTATCGGATACCGATACCGATACTGGATCGGATCTGCCCCATCCCTATTTAGTGATATTTCCACAGTTGTGGTCTTGACTTGTTTTGAATTACAATCACGAGTCCTCAATGTTCGAGATGAGACAAGACCAAGACCATCAAATAGAGGTCTTGAGACCAGACTCAAGACCAAGACCGGTCTCAAGTACTACAACATTACTTATTGTTTCACAAAAAGTTAAAGGGGATCACATGTAAGTATTTAAAAATTTTATGTTATGTCTGTGTGCTATCTTGACAATATTAATTCATTTTAATACACAAAATAATTCTTAGATAATTAATTATACCCTTTTTAATTCTGCCATTTTTAACTTTCGTTTTGAACGACCGGTTTCTGATACTGAGTTCTGAAGTCCACGCCCTTCAAAGATCTGTTTACGCCCTCTGTAACAGCCAGTATCTGTAATGTGTTGTTGTTTTAAAATTAGCTCTTTTTTTATTACTCATTTGACTTACTGTTAGTGTTAGCTTAAGATAACTTACCGAAACCCGTCTGAGCGCGCCACAATTTGCTGCTCCTTTTGTCAGGATTTAGCTCAGGGAGCAAGATTAAACCCAGAGGTGCAGACAGAAGCTCGAGGAGGCCAAGGAGTAGTATAAAACATAATATTTAATGATATAAATGAACAGCTGACGATGCAGCAAAACACTTACATGAGTGAGGACTGGAGAGACACAGGGAAGACCCAACTATGCACCGGCACTGACTGAGACACATAACAGGGCTTATATACACACAGACAGGACGAGACAAATTACAAACACCTGGGGACAATCAACGGAGACACTCAACTAGGGACACAGAGCAGGACCGGAAAACTAACCTAAAACATGAAAGTAACTAAGGACAGAACTGGAGGTAAAACTAAGAGTGAATAAACATGAGACTAAACCGGATACTATTAAACTACCTGACTTAAACTAACTGACTAAGAACTGGACTGAACTGGAAGGGAAACTAATAAACTAACTGAAACTAACTGACTAAGAACTGGACTGAACTGGAAGGGAAACAATAAACTAACTGACAGACTATGAACTGGACTGAACTGGAAGGGAAACTAATAAACTGACTAACAGAGGGGGATGAAGGGAGCCAATCCTGACAGTACCCCCCTCAAAGACGTCCCCCGGCGTCACCAAAGAACACCCCCCCAAAAAAAACAAGGCGGGCAGAGGGAGGCACCGTAGGGATGGCGGGCATGGCAAAACACAAGAACAGGGGACAAAACCCTAAAACACAGAACACAAAAAACGTCCAGACGGGCAGCGGCCCGTCCACCAGGCAGGTCGGGCGGCCGGCCAGGGAGACGCCCCCAGGCAGGAGTCGGTCGGGCGGTCGGCCGGGATGCCGCCCCTCAGGCAGGAGTCGATCGGGCGGTCGGCCGGGATGCCGCCCCTCAGGCAGGAGTCGGTCGGGCGGTCGGCCGGGATGCCGCCCCTCAGGCAGGAGTCGGTCGGGCGGTCGGCCGGGATGACGCCCCTCAGGCAGGAGTCGGTCGGGCGGTCGGCCGGGATGACGTCCTTCAGGTAGGGGCTGGTCAGGCGGGCGGCCGGTAAGGCGGGCAACACGAGGAGCACGAGGAGCCGTTGCAACAGGCCGCGTGGAGGGCCGAGGAGCCTCTGCGACAGGCGGCGTGGGATAGTCGGGCGCCTGTGGAGAGGAGTCGTCGGGCGCCAACGGAGAAGAGTCGTCGGGCGCCAACGGAGAAGAGTCGTCGGGCGCCAACGGAGAAGAGTCGTCGGGCGCCAACGGAGAGGAGTCGTCGGGCGCCAACGTAGAGGAGTCGTCGGGCGCCAACGTAGAGACGGCCGACGAAGAGCCATCTGTACCCAACGAGGAGACGGCCGGCGAAGAGGCATCCACCGTTGTAGAGTCTGTGGTCATTGAGGGACGAAACTCCAACCTGGGCACTGGCGTGGGAGCCAGTCTGGGCACAGGCGCCATTCTGGGCGCAGGCGTGGGAGCCGTTCTGGGCGCAGGCATGGGAGCCATTCTGGGCGCAGGCATGGGAGCCATTCTGGGCGCAGGCGTGGGAGCCATTCTGGGCGCAGGCGTGGGAGCCATTCTGGGCGCAGGCGTGGGAGCCATTCTGGACGCAGGCGTGGGAGCCATCCTGGACGCAGGCGTGGGAGCCATTCTGGGCGCAGACGCTGAGACGTCTGCTGGCGGTGAGACGTCTGGAGGCGGTGAGACGTCAATCATACCATGCAGACCCTCCATCGACGTGGAGGCGTTGAGAGCGCGGGGACCCTCAGTCGATCTCGAGACGTCTGCAACGCGGGGACCCTCAGTCGACGTCGAGACGTCTGCAACGCGGGGACCCTCCGTCGACGTAGAGGCGTCTGCGGCGCTGGGACCCTCAGGAGACGTAGAGGCGTCGGCGGCGCTGGGACCCTCAGGAGACGTAGAGGCGTCGGCGGCGCTGGGACCCTCAGGAGACGTAGAGGCGTCGGCGGCGCTGGGACCCTCAGGAGACGTAGAGGCGTCGGCGGCGCTGGGACCCTCAGGAGACGTAGAGGCGTCGGCGGCGCTGGGACCCTCAGGAGACGTAGAGGCGTCGGCGGCGCTGGGACCCTCAGGAGACGTAGAGGCGTCGGCGGCGCTGGGACCCTCAGGAGACGTAGAGGCGTCGGCGGCGCTGGGACCCTCAGGAGACGTAGAGGCGTCGGCGGCGCTGGGACCCTCAGGAGACGTAGAGGCATCGTTGGGCGAGACACCCGGCAAGACATCAGGCGAGTCGGGCGAGACAACGGACGAGACATCAGGCGAGCAGACGTCATCGATGTGGAGACCCTCCACCGGTGTGGAGACCTCTGGCTGCGAGACATCTGGCTGCGAGACCTCCAGCTGCGAGACCTCTGGCTGCGAGACCTCTGGCTGCGAGACCTCGTGCGAGGAGTCCACCAGGACCCTCTCGGCGCAGGAAACTGGAGGGGGTCCCTCCTGGGACCCCTCGACACAAGGAACTGGAGGGGGTCCCTCCTGGGACCCCTCGACACAAGGAACTGGAGGGGGTCCCTCCTGGGACCCCTCGGCACAAGGAACTGGAGGGGGTCCCTCCTGGGACCCCTCGGCACAAGGAACTGGAGGGGGTCTCTCCTGGGACCCCTCGGCACAAGGAACTGGAGGGGGTCTCTCCTGGGACCCCTCGGCACAAGGAACTGGAGGGGGTCCCTCCTGGGACCCCTCGGCACAAGGAACTGGAGGGGGTCTCTCCTGGGACCCCTCGGCACAAGGAACTGGAGGGGGTCTCTCCTGGGACCCCTCGGCACAAGGAACTGGAGGGGGTCCCTCCTGGGACCCCTCGACAAGGAACTGGAGGGGGTCCCTCCGAAGACGTGGACCCCTCGGGACCCTCCGAAGACGTGGACCCCTCGGGACCCTCCGAAGACGTGGACCCCTCGGGACCCTCCGAAGACGTGGGACCAGGAGCCGAAGGGCTGTCCGTCGAGTCTGGTACAGGCGAGGAGTCGTCCGTCGAGCCTGCTACAGTCGGCGTGGTGACGTCTGCTACGGTCGGCGAGGAGACCACCGTCGAGTCTGCAGGCGAGGAGACCACCGTCGAGTCTGCAGGCGAGGAGACCACCGTCGAGTCTGCAGGCGAGGAGACCACCGTCGAGTCTGCAGGCGAGGAGACCACCGTCGAGTCTGCAGGCGAGGAGACCACCGTCGAGTCTGCAGGCGAGGAGACCACCGTCGAGGCTGTAGTCGAAGAGGAGTCGTCTGCAGCCGAAGAGGAGGAGTCGTCCGCAGCCGAAGAAGAGGAGTCGGCAGGTCCTCTTTGCCACCGATCCCTGCCGCGGCGACGACGTGGTCCAGGACCAGAACAGAAACCCTTCCCGGACACAGGAACTCCCTCATAACGGGTCGCAGAAAGGGCATCAGCCAAGACCCCCTTAGAACAGGACCCTGCAGGTGGGACTGCAAGTGGTGGGGAGACAGAGGAAAAACCCGGAACTGATTTTGAACAGGAAGCTGGGGCTGTTTCTAAGATGGAATGAATCTCCATCAGGATACAGTGGTATGAGGGGATGGATGTGAGACCATGTACTGATAATAACAGTTTTTTGGCTAAAGTGAGGTTTAGTTTTGAACAGTCCGGATTATTTTTGGCTGAGGAAAACAGTTTTTCAAGGTTGTAATTTATGTGATTTATTGTGGCAGTGTCTATCACCCCTGAAGACACTCCTGGGGTGACCCCTGCTGGAGTGATGGAGTTTTGTTGTTTTGGCTGATTGACAGGTTGGCCCCCCTTCACCTTGTCTCTGGACGAACGGGGGGAAGAGTGAGAGGGGACAGAGCTGAGTCTCGATGAATCTGTGTGTGTAGGTGAGAGGTCAAGGTCCGCCCCCACGAAAACATCATAACCTGGTTCGGAAAAGTCAGTCTCGCTGAACTGAACAGGAACAGCCCGGAGTGACAGTGACGTACTGGACCCTGCCCTCACCGGAACCCTGGAAGGTGAGGCGACAGGACCCTCCCCCGAGGAAGCGCTGGGACTGACCTCAGGACGTTCGCTTCCGCCGAACCGAGCCGGAACCGCCGAAGGCGCCGGGACCAGCGCATTGGACCGCTTCCGGGTTCGTTTTCGGCCGCTCCGGTGGCGACGATTGGGCTGAGGGACAGGCATGGAACAGAGCTCGTCCTCCGGTTCCGCGTCCTCTCCCGATGTCCACCCAGAGTAGCTGAACTGAGCCGAGGAGGAGAGAGGACTGGATTTATGGGACACGCTGTCCACCCGGAGCTGGGTCCTTCGTTCCTCGAGGACCAAGAGAGGAGAAGATAAAATTTCCACGTCCTGGCAGAGATCATGTGTTGACACGGGTTGGACCTGGAACCCGCCACAGCGGAACACGGTCTCCTCCATCTGTGTGGACTCAAGAGGACAGGTAGGAACAACCTTCTGTCTGCTGGGCTTTTTTAATGGCCGGTGCATAATGTCAGGATTTAGCTCAGGGAGCAAGATTAAACCCAGAGGTGCAGACAGAAGCTCGAGGAGGCCAAGGAGTAGTATAAAACATAATATTTAATGATATAAATGAACAGCTGACGATGCAGCAAAACACTTACATGAGTGAGGACTGGAGAGACACAGGGAAGACCCAACTATGCACCGGCACTGACTGAGACACATAACAGGGCTTATATACACACAGACAGGACGAGACAAATTACAAACACCTGGGGACAATCAACGGAGACACTCAACTAGGGACACAGAGCAGGACCGGAAAACTAACCTAAAACATGAAAGTAACTAAGGACAGAACTGGAGGTAAAACTAAGAGTGAATAAACATGAGACTAAACCGGATACTATTAAACTACCTGACTTAAACTAACTGACTAAGAACTGGACTGAACTGGAAGGGAAACTAATAAACTAACTCAGGGGCGTAACTTTAGGTCTAACATTGGGGGGGTTGTGATTAACAATAAACACGAAAAAATTGTACACTATACGCTTCAGTGTTTAATACGCGTCATCTCTTCTTCTTCTTCTTCTTCGATGGTGTTTACTGGCAGTTTACAAACTCAGTGCATTACCGCCATCAACTGGACGGAGATGTAATTCAAGAGTCTACTTTCAACAAAAAATAAATAAATTAATTAATTAATTAAAATAAAATTAAATCCTTTCAGCTAATTTTGTAACTTTCAAATATTTAACAAATGCTTTAGTTATAACCTGTGACTGATTTTTCTTCAATAAAGTAACCATTGTCACCGAACTCCCCATTACCCTTTCCAGTGCCTTCCTCTCTTTATTATATTTCTTACAATAAATCAACACATGTTCCACTCCTTCCAGTACCCCACAATTAGAGCAGTCACCTGATGGATGTTTTCCTATTATCTTTAGACCACTATTTAATGTAGTGTGCCCAATCCTCAACTTAATCCATACTTCCTCTCTCCTAGACATGAAACTACTATCGTCACTTAGGAGTACCTCCTTCTGTATGTTATGTAAATGTCTTCCTCTTTCCTCTAAATCCCACCTCTCCTGCCACATATCATTTATTTTATCTTTAACAATTATTTTTATTTCTGCTTTACTTAATGGGACATCATATTCAATTTCTCTTGCTGTATACGCGTCATCTCCACGCGACGCGTCAGCTTTGTCCTGATCAAGATGGCGGCGACAGGACCCAGCTAGTACGAAGAACTTCACAAAGAAACACGGTAAAAACAATTATTTCTTTGCGAGAAAAAATATATTACTAAGCTGACTTTATAGAAGACGTGTTCTTGAGTTTAACTAAATGTTCAAATCGGCTGGATTTAAAAAAAAAAGTTCGCTGATTTTTATGCAGGCGCCAGGCGGGTCAAACCGGACGCTTTCTTTCTTTAAATTTAGCTAAATAAACGCTTAAAAATATACAGTATTTCTTCGCTGACTTATGGGTGATAGTAGACGTACTCCTGAGTTTGACGAAATGTTCAAATCAGCTGGATTTAAAAAAAAAAAAGTTCGCTGAATTTTATGCAGGCGCCAGGCGGGTCAAACCGGAGCTTTATTTAGTTAAATAAACGCTTAAAAAATATATTTCTTACCTCACTACAGCAGATGGGCTCCTGAGCTGAACCAAATGTGAAATCAGCTTGATTTAAAAATCCGCGGTGTGGTTTATGAGTGGTATCTTGCAAACAAAAACAGCGAACCTCACAGCTAATAGCAGCTACATCCATAGCAAGGGGCGGGCAGCGACAGAGTCAGTCCGACCAAAGGAGGCCTTTTTCGAACACATGCATGTAGAAACTTCTGGGCAACTTCATGAGCAGCTCCGTGACTCACGTGACTTCCTGTAGCCGGTGAGATGGGTGATACCAAATTATTTGCAGGGGAGGGGGTCAGTCCTCAGGGAGTTTGTTAAAAACATGCAGCAATTTTACTAAAAAATTTGAATGAATAAAGAAAATCAATTATTGATGTAAGATATGTATAATGACGAAATGATTTCATTTTATTGGGGGGGTTAAATGACCGGATCAAATTATTGGGGGGGTCAAAACCCCCCTAACCCCCGTGTAAATTACGCCTATGAACTAACTGAAACTAACTGACTAAGAACTGGACTGAACTGGAAGGGAAACAATAAACTAACTGACAGACTATGAACTGGACTGAACTGGAAGGGAAACTAATAAACTGACTAACAGAGGGGGATGAAGGGAGCCAATCCTGACACCTTTTAGCATTAGATCACCCAAATCCGATGCTAATGTTAGCTTGTTCCTCTTCCGGTGTTCGCCAGCTCCGCTCGTTGCACGCGGCGATTTTGGGAGTTATCGCTGTTCCAGTCAAGACAACACAAAGTTCACCAAGTGTCTCCCGTAAATTAATCCGTAAGGAGAAGGTCCTCGCTGCTGTGAGGCTGCTGCGAGGCTGTACAATTGAAGCTCCGCTCCATCGCGCCAGAAGAGGGTCCCGTTGCCGCGGGTCCCTACGGCGGGGGTCCGCTCGTTTAATTTATGCCGGCTGCGCGTTGGGAGCGATCGCAAATACACTAAAAATTGAACTAAAACATAAAAATAACAATTATACTTTATTTATAACGCCATTTAAAAAAACGCAGCTGCAACAAAGTGCTGTACACATGAAATTAAGAACATATAAACAAAAGATGAGATGAAATCATGAAAAACAACAGTCATGTGTTTAATACAGAAGTGGGTTGAGCCTAACCAGGGGTTGCTAGGTGAGGGGCTGGACTCAGGTTCGGTGGGTTGTC
>JBBPBX010035575.1:0-10073 GCA_038048925.1 Garcialebias charrua
ATATATATATATATACAGGTAGTCCCCGACTTACGAGCGCTCTGACTTACGAGGTCCCGGACTTAAGAGCATGCATCTCATAAAAAAAAATTAAAAAAAATAAAAAAAAAAATTTTTTTTTACTTTTTTTTATTTTATTTTTTTTATAAATGAATACATGTACAGTACTGGACAGTCACCAAGCACTTAGCCTATCCTAACACAGTTTTTAAAGATGAAGGAATAAGTTGAATTGTCTCCCTTTCACATAAAGGGAGCAAGCTCCCTATGGAGCCTGCAGGGAGGAGGGAGACAATTCAACTGACTCCTTCATCTTTAAAAACTGTGTTAGGATAGGCTAAGTGCTTGGTGACTGTACAGTACTGTACATTTATCTATTTATAAATAAAAAACAATAAAAAATAAAAATACTGTATATACTGTATATTTTTAATAAATAGATAAATGTACAGTACTGTACAGTCACCAAGCACTTAGCCTATCCTAACACAGTTTTTAAAGATGAAGGAGTCAGTTGAATTGTCTCCCTCCTCCCTGCAGGCTCCATAGGGAGCTTGCTCCCTTTATGTGAAAGGGAGACAATTCAACTTATTCCTTCATCTTTAAAAACTGTGTTAGGATAGGCTAAGTGCTTGGTGACTGTCCAGTACTGTACATGTATTCATTTATAAAAAAAAATAATAAAAAAAAGTAAAAAAAAAAAAAATTTTTTTTTTTTTTTTTTACTATGTGATCCTACTTACGAATTTTTGACATACGAGCGCCCCCTAGGGACGGAACTCGCTCGTAAGTCGGGGACTACCTGTAATGTAGAACACCGGACGCCATTTTAGGTTCAGTCACTGGGGTCTCCGGTCACAGAACACCGGACGCCATTTTAGGTTAGCTGCCCGGGAGCCGGCCGAAGACTGGTGACCAGGATGGCTTCATATGGATTAATTACGAGCTGGAAACGTCTCTGTGAACTTTGTGGATGTCTCAGGCAGCAGCAGAAGCTGCAGATTGATCGCGCCGCCGCTCCAACACCAGCTCATGGCTTGGCTAGCAGAAGCTAGCCAGCTAGCTAACACAGGTCTGGAGCAGCTGCGGTGGTTCACTGGCCGGCCGCCGCGCTGCTCGGCCCGACAACAATCAACGCATGGCAACCTAAGATGTCGGCTTTGACCATCTCAAAGTAAGAAAATATATTTTTATTTATTCTGTAAATGTGAATAGCAATGTTTAACATTACAGTACACTACTGTACATGCTTAAATGTGTGCGCGCGCTCCGTTAGCATGATAAATAAAGGTTGAATGAATGAATGAATGAATAATTAAAAAAAAAAAAAAATTCACCCCCTAAATCGAGCTGCAAACCGTTCTTAGGTCCCAAACTCGTTCGTAACACGGGGGTTCCCTGTACATTACTTTTTAAAGGAAAAGTTAAGCTCAGAAACACTTTTGCTATAATGTCAGCGAACATATATATTTTTATAAGGTGTATATCTTGTTAAATTTGAAAGAAATGAAGCGTATCTGCTCGCTGCGTGTGCACGTTTCGCAGCACCAAAGTAGTGAAACTATTTTTTAAATTCAGCTGATTTGACCGGTACGTGCATTTATTACGGAAAAGTTCAGCTCAGACACATCTTTGCTATAATTTTCAGCAAACAAATAATTAAGTGTTAATCTTGTTAAAGTCCTACCGTGCACGCTCCTGTGGCCATTTCGTAGCCAATCTATTTTGGGCAAAACACCGGCACACATTTCCGGGTTGTCACCGCTGACGCGTAACATACGCGACGCGTCAGCGGTGACGCATAATAGATGCGACGTATACAGCGGTGCGACACGTTTATGGATTTTTCCACTTTTTTGGACATAATTGGACTAATGCGACTTATAGGGCGGTGCGACTTATCAGGCAGAAAGTACGGTAGTCATATTTGGACTGATGCCACTTATAGGGCGGTGCGACATGTATGGGGAATATACGGTATTTTGGAGTCAACTCGATTTAAGATGGCTACCACAACAAACCAACCAACCTAAGCAAACAAAAATGGCTTTAACTCAGTCTATTCAACACTCACTGAGCTAAAATTTAATGTGACAAAAGCTGAGTCATTCACAAAAAGTTATCTTGAGTACTAACAGAGCACACAGGATATTTACTATCAAATGACCCCGAGTAGATTATATTGAAAGTTTTGATCAAAACAGCTGCAACAGATCTGTCTTAAATTCCCAACAGCCAAGTAAAAAGTGATTTGTGGCTGAAGGCTTTAAATGGAAGAAGGGCTGGACTAAAAACACCATAAAACAAGACCATTATTAATTAACCTATAACGGTACAAGCCTCCTTTTTATGGAAGTTTATGTTTTAATAATCAACAGAAACCAAAGCTGTGACTGAAAAAAAATTTCAATCAGCTGCACAGTCTGAGCTCAAGCATGTCAGCTGGTTGTTGCGTTGCCTCCATGTGAAAGTTTGGTGGCCTTCAGGCCAGCACAGACAGGCTTTCATTGTCAGATGACAACATGTGACGCGATACTTCAACATGTGTGTGTTCAGCTCTGATATCTGTTAACTATCGGCTCAGAAGTGATGCACGCCACAGCGCAGAAACCTCTTTCCATTGAGCAAAACAACATCTAAATAAATTATAATCCTTGTGTTTTTGTGCGTGTGCGTGACAGTTCAAAAACTAGAACATAATCTAGTTTGATCAGGAGGTCAACATGGGGATAACTGCTTAGGGCATGGCTCCCATTACACAAACATAATCCGTATTTGGACTTCTTGTAAACCTCATGTGTGAACATTTCACACACACACACACACACACACACACATGCACGCCCGCATGAGGTTTACACGCGCAGCAACAGAGGGAGAAGAACACGGCGACCCTGGAGACAAAAGCGGCCAACGTTCACCAGCGGAATAAAACCCAAACAAAGAGACATCCTGTTTCCTGGAACACAACACCGCTCGACTCGCTGTGCTGGGAGCCAGTCAACAAACACACACACACACACACAGACGTGCACACACACAGAGACGCACACACACGCACAGAGACGCACACACACAATCCGTCCGATCATCAAATGTGTTTCTCGCCTCCTGCTTCATGTACCTGCTTGTGTCTTATAGCGCTCGATGACGCCACCGGTGGTGCCTGTGAGTGTTTGTGCACACGGGGTTTATCCTCGCGAGCGGCTGTGGCGAAAACTGTGCATGTGTGTAAGAGAGTGAGAGATGGAGGGAGGGCAGATGATAGAGTAGGCTTTAGCGATTCCCTGGAGTGTGAGGCAGCGTTTACGGCACTCTCAGAGCAGCCAGAGTGATGAATATTTAAAGACGTGCCTGAAAGCGCAGAGGGAGGGGGGGAGCAGGGTGTGTGCGGGTGCGTGCCTGTTTGTGTTTGCATGCGCCGG
This sequence comes from Garcialebias charrua, assembly GCA_038048925.1. Classification (NCBI taxonomy): domain Eukaryota; kingdom Metazoa; phylum Chordata; class Actinopteri; order Cyprinodontiformes; family Rivulidae; genus Garcialebias; species Garcialebias charrua. Next base: position 3,426 of record JBBPBX010035575.1, read on the forward strand.
TGAATGCGTGCCGAAGTGTGTGCGAGAGAGGTTATCTCCTTTAGCATTTGCGTACTTGTCACGCGCGTGTGTGTGCGTCTTTCACACCTGGACCTGTGTCTTGTATCGTACGTGTGTGGAAACTTATCAGCCGATGTGTGATTTAAACGCAAACACACATAGATTATTCATGTGCACGTGCGTGTGGACATTAATCATTTGCATGCTTGTAAATACGTTCATGTGATTGCTTATAACAGCACCGCCACTGTGATAATGAATCTCGGCGTGTGTGTGTGTGTGTGTGTGTGCAGCCTTGGCGCCAGTCCGCTCCCTGTTTGTGTGTTCACTTCACACAGCCCTGCAGGCCAGCTCTCCGTCTCGCTAAATGGGGATGGATAGCGGAGCGTCGGTGCTGTTTTAATCGGAGACGAGCTGCTACGTGGCACTCCCTCGCCCCGGTTACACACCGACCGCTGGCTGAGCTGCAAAACACAACCGTGCACAAGCATGCAGTTCAGTCGCACTAAAAGGTGAGCAAGCCCCAGCCATGCTCTCACGTTGGAATCAGGGCATGACAGTCAAAGAGCATCTGACACAGCAGATTAGTAATGTGTGTGTAAATAAGTCAAAATGATTAAAAAATGTAAAGGATTAGCGTTCCTTGACCAAACGCATATTGACATGCCAAAGTTTTAAACTAAGATCATCTTGTGTAGAGAAATGACAGCCTTAGAGTCACAAAAAGGTTAAATCAGGTCGTCTGGACAGTTTCTTTTTGGAAGAAACGTTTCGTCTTTTATCCAAAAGACTTCATCAGTCTGATGGTGCATCCAGACCGAACAGCGTTTCAACTTCCAAAAAGCTCGTCACGCACGCAAGTGGACGCACTTGGTGTCCAGACCTGAACGCGAAACTGCTGCGGGGTGTGTGGGAGGAGCTTACCGGTATACCGAGTCCTCACTGCACTCCGCCAGGCAAGGAGCTTTTTATTTCTGTCTCTGTGGAGCAGACTTGACTGGTCGTGAAGGACTTGTCGCGAACACACAGCTACAATGAGTTTCTCTTCCATAGTACACGACCTCGCGGGTCTTTTCTGTGTCCCACAAACAATACGTCACATAGTTGCGCAATACCCCCGCCCCCTCGTTTCCGCGTCACATAGGGACTCTCCCCCTCTCTTCTCCCCCCGACTCTCCCTGATCAACCAATCAGGGAGAGTTGAACGGCGTTTGAAAGTTTGAACGGCGAAATCTTCAGCATGGTGAATGCGTGGTTTGAGGCTGACGCGGGTTCACGTGCACGGAAAAACGCTTTCCAGCACGCTCAACACGCACGTGACGTGACGCCCGATGCCAAGACGCGGCTGGAGGCGCGTCCCCCATTGACTTTGAATGTAAGCTGGACGCTCCTGCAGTTGAAACGCTGTTAGGTCTGAATGCACCATGAGGCCTGCCAACCCAGATCTGTCTTATAAATAGCACCTCGTTGATGTGTTTCAAGCCAGCCCTCTGTGGAATCAAAGAAACTGGCTGTACACGCACAGAAAGGACCATCCGTCCAAAACAATCAGTCAACATTTACAACAATTAAATGTTTTAGGCCAGGTCGCCTTTTAGACAAATATAGGGAAAAAACAATATGGCTGATCGTTTAGCACTCAGAGCATGTGCTGTGAATGACTCTCAGTTACTTCCGCATTAAATCTGATCTCAGTATCTGTAAAACTAAGCCTGTTTAGGTCAATTAGTAGTGGTGACCATTTTGAATCATTCTGACTCCAAAACATAATCAGTTGTAGCTAGGACTGGACAATAATTTGATATTGATATATATCACAATACTATTATTCAATAATGGTGGTTTGAGTTTTAATCACATTTTCGATATTTCGATATACATTACGATAGGATTACAGCGTTTCACTGACGCATTTCTTTTTCTGTTTAAGTTGAAGAGGACGCTTCTGTTTCAACCCAAACAGAAAAAGCCGCGACACAACTACAGGTACGTAAGTGCGTGGTGACGTACACCACAGCTCAAAGGCGTTAGCGGTAGTAGGCTAGGCTAATCTCCAAAGTGCGTTAAGTTTTTGCTTCAAAATGAGTGCCCATGACCGTCAGAATGTGACTGAACAAGCTTTCACAAGCGAAGAGAAAGAGATGACATCACCAATAAGAGAGGAAAGACTAATTCGATGGTGTGGAAGTTATTTGGCTTTCTAAGGCCATGCTTACACGGACACGGTGGGGGGAAACTGAGGTTTTGGGTATGTTAATTAGAGGAAAAGATCTGCGTTGACACGGGCGAATTCTGTCTTTACATGGATCCGCTCGAATCTCCCCCTGCCCTCATGAATCCACCCCATGAATCCACTGTAGTTACCATGCCGGGTCATTAGTTGGCGCTGTGAATTTTTGCACCTTCACCTAATGCGCATGCGTGTTTCCTCTCAGTCTGTCTGCTTTCTTCTGGGCTAAAAGCTAACAACAACTTATCAACAAGTTAAAGCTGGAATTTGGATAAGTCGACAGATTTGACACCAAGTGGGACCCGCTTCATCTAACAAGCTGCACACCAGTCGCTGAGTGGACTGTGGACCAGAACCGAGTCGATAAGGATGATGTCGGACTTTAGTCGGTGATAAACAGCTGATTTACAGCAGGTAAATCAACGTTCTTAATAATGTTTGCTTGTGTTTACTTTGATCACACAATAACTAACTGAGTTTTTATTTTTTTTTCCTGCGAGGTCGAGAAGCTGTCCTTCCAACAGACGGACCGGTTCGGATGGGACCAGTATCCAGGATGAAAACAGAGCAGAGTCCAGTTCTTTAACGTAGTTAACAGTTCAGTTAACATATTTTAATAGTGTTCAGTTTAATTATCAGTGTTTGTGTGACATACAGTTTGTGGTGTTGAATAAATAAATAATAAACCTGGTGTCTTCATTTTCAACTTTAATAACACGCAACATGTTACGCATTGTTTAAATGACGTAACGAGTCCATATAGATTAATTTAGCTCAGATAACTTTATATATCTCCCACGCTAACATAAATATGGTTTATTATTGTTAAACTGTTATTATTTAGCACATATGTTATTGTGCAGCGTGACGCATGAAATATCCGCCTGCCTGTTCACCTGGCTGTCCGTGCGTGCGTGCTGCGCGCATGTAGGTCAAACAAAAGCTCAGCGGGAGATGTTTATGTTATCAACAGGGGGTCAGCAAAAAACCTCCACTCTGAGAGGTGGATTCAGAAACCTTCAGATTCAAAGAGTGGGGCCACTGGTGTCGTGTAAACGATCAGCAGAACCGTAGAGAGAAAGGAGCGGTTTCACTCAAAATACGCGCCGTGTAAACGGCCCCTAAGATCTGATAAACTGCAGGTTTCAGTCAGCGTGCTTCAAAATGTGACGGAGAGTCGTTCCAACTAGTGGTGGGAACATCTAACTTGTTCCACTAGATAGAATCTGCTGAAAGTCAGAAGATGAAGCACAAAGTTTGAGCCAACGTGTCCCTGAAACAACACCCCCCAGCTGTATCAAAAGAGAAACACATGGATTGTTACAAATAAAAGGTCAGTGCTGGGCAGCGCTAATCCAAAAATTAGTTCCGCTATTTCTAAAGCACTTATTAATTTATTTAGGTCTGCAATTTCAAAAGCGCTTATGTATTAGCAACGCTAGCGGAAGCTAAATGCTAACACGTTAACGTGCAAATGGCGAACTACTTTTTAAATCCAGCCGATTTGACCATTTCGTGAAACTGTCAAGCTCAGAAAAACCTTGTGCTATAAAGTTAGCTAAGAAATATATTTTTTCTCAGCAAAGAAATAATTGTTTTTACCATGTTTTGTTGTAAAGTCCTTTGCTTCTGTGGTCGCCGCCATTTTGAACAGGGCAAATGAGGCGCTGACGCGTCGCGTAGGCCGCTGAGAAACATCCATAAGTTCACCCTCCATGTTAAAAACTCTTCGCCTGACTCTTCGAAAACAAGCAAGAAGGCTGGAGAGTAACACACTGGCTGCTAACTGCGCTCTCTCTAGCCAAGAGACTGAGGGGGACGCTTTTTTGCCACGGACCACATCCGGCGCTGACAGGATATGGTCTGTGAGCAGTCGTCCAGTTGATTTAAGAGCCCGTAAATAAGTTTTTTCGTTTTTACTGATAGATAATTAGTTATTAGCGGTACTGCATTTTAAATAAAAATAGCGCAAATCCGCTTATGAATTATAAAAGTTAGTCAATCCGCTATAACGCTGACAAATTGTTTAGGTCCGCTATAAACGAATTAGCGCTTTAGCGCTCCCTTGCGGTCTGGCGCCCACCTTTGTAAAAGGTGAACATAAATTTATTTGTACAGTTTTTCTGAGGCTTTTATATTGTTTATATCGATATCAGAATTATATTGTTATTGACCAAAATTAAGAAATATATTGTGATAAAAGTTTTGCCCATATCGTCCAGCCCTAGTTGTAGCTATTCATTGTTTCCCTTACCATTATACAAGAGGGGCGCACCGTTAACAGAACCGAGAAACCCGCCTTCCAAAACGAACTGAACTGCCCTCCTACTGGCATAACACTAAGCTAACGGCGCACAATACAGACATGTTAGCTAAAATGCTAAAGGCAGTGCTGCTGGTACAAACAACGCGCGCAGCTCAGCTGTGTGAATCACAGACGAGATGAGCGCCTCGCCAACACTGCTTTCCATTCAGTGATGACCGAGTTTCATAAAAAAATCTCCCCACTTGTTCAGGATATATTTTGCTAACAGACACATGAACATACACAGACATGACCACATTATTGCCCGCGTTTTTACCTTTTAGCGGGAGACAATAAAAATGTCACCTGCTGATCAGAGAGCTTGTTTCATGTGCTGGCTTTGTGTGAGCACTTCCAATACATAAAATCACAAACAAACAAAAAATGTATTCCTGACTTTTGTGGCAAACTCTGGAGTTTATTATATTACTTGAAAAACAATGTAGATCAAAGAGACACAAAAAGGCTAAAACTGTGGTTAGGTTTTGCTTCCAAATACAGATACGAAGCAAATTATTTACGCGGAATAACATCTGGTTTTAGCAAAAAGACCAATTTCCTTGCCGTGACCTAAACATAAAAAGATGGAGAGAGCGTGTTTATAGATCGAACCCCGCTAGTAGGCTTTCAGCGTCAGCTCACTCGCTCAAGCTATGACAAAACACCATAAAAGACAGTGGACTATAGAGAAGCAAACCACACACCGGCCTACACACACACACACACAGCGAGTCACACTGAATGCAAGATTTTTTTGAGGCGCAGAGGCAAGCCAACGGAAGGAAGGAACTGTGGAAAGGAGAGAGAGAAAGAGAAAGAGAGGGATCTCATCCTGGGATGCAGGATGCCGAACACAGTGAGATAAGAGTTAATGTATCCCCCCACCACCCCTCCTCCGTCATCCCTCCCGTTTGGCTCTCTCTGTCTTCCTCCCTCCATCCATCCCTCCCTATCTCCCTCCTCCCCGTTCTCTTTGAGGGATGAATAATAACTGCTGCTCTGAGATTTCCTCCCTCGTTTTTCAAAGCGCAGAACGGAGATGTGGAAGGTCTGCCTGGCCCGGATTGCGCGTGTGCAAGCACACACACACACAAATGTAGAGGAGGACTAACTGAATCACGCACACACACAGATGCATGCGCTCGCTGCTGGCCTGAAGTTGGGAAATCAGATCTCCTCTAGAGAAGGGGGGGGGGTTGACGGCAGCCCATACAAAAACCTCCTGCGAACACGTAACAGGCCTTCAGACTGAGCCAGCATCTGAAGTGAACCCAGGAATAACCAGGAGGTGCACGTTACCTCCTGCAGGGACAGGGTGAACTCAAGGTTAGAGACGTATCACCCGTCTGAATTCTGCCGCCAGGGCCAATTTATCCGCGCTGAAGCACTCTCCCTCTGGCACATAACTCTGATTGCTCAAAGGCGGCAAGCCCTGAAGATCGGAGAAGGGCCTTCTAGACAAAGAGAAGGAAGAAGAAAGCCAGCAGTGAATAGAGAGGAATATTTCTTCCTGCTGGTCAAAAGAAGGAAGAGGGAAAGGTGTGTGCGTTTAAAGGTCCACTGACATCATCTTACAAATTTGCATGAAATGATAGAAGATATATATATTTTATCATTCCACTATGTTCGTTTTTGCAAACAAAATGATAAATTAATGAAAATTCCTTTCAAACCGAGTCTAAAATTAAAAAACGCTTTTCTCTCTGAAAATTCCGACTACAAGCGAATGCAACATTTGTGACGTAGGAAGGAGAACGTCTTTAGAACGCCCCATATAAATATTCATGGCGAACAAGAAATAAAACAACAAAATTATCAATCTAAGTTAAGATTTGAGCTATTTGTCTTTAGTTTTGGAAGCAGGAAGTTAGATGAGCAGAAACAGCAGGTTTTAATTTAGATCTGCACCGTATGTATTTGACTCTTACCTGTTCAGGAAACAGGGAGCTCAGTCCGAGGGGAGGCAGTTTTATTTATTCCATTTTTGACGAAGATCTTACATCTTTTGGGAAAGTGAAAAGGCTCACTTGTTCACTGATGATATTAGAACACCCAAAGGCAACATAACCAGCATTTTTTAAGTTTTACAAAAAAAAGGCGATCTGGATGAGAA
>JBBPBX010035575.1:10749-31989 GCA_038048925.1 Garcialebias charrua
ATATATATATATATACATATATATATATATATATATATATATATATATATATATATATATATATATATATATATAAGGTTTGTTTGCAAAAACAAACATAGTTGAACACAAGATACTGTATTTATGTTGAGCCATTTTATGAAAAGTTAAAAAATCATGTACATAACAAATCTGTCATTAAATAATACAAATACATGTGTGTATGTTATACTGTACAGTATATACATGATACACACACACATTGTATTAATATACCGGTACATAATATTTGAACACTGCAACATTGTCAGATTAGAACTAGTTTGTTTTGATTTTAGGTCCCCTGTTACTCTCATGTGAATAAAGCAGTGGGATAATGTCTGTACAGAAAATATTCTATAACACAAGTTCATCTTTTGGGTATTACTACTGTTCTGGAAGTTGGAAATGTCTTAATAATTTAGTTTGAAAATGAAGAAAAAAGAAAACGTCCACAGTTTTGATCTATCGGTATTTTATTTTGAAGGAGAATTTTGAGTTGGCAGTGCATTGTGGGGTAGCAGCAGTTATAGTTATATATTATATATACAGTACTGTACTGTAGTTATATATTGAAGCTCTCGGCCCTGACCTCTCTGGATGGTTTTCAGAATCTGTTGGAATCCTGGCAAAAACCAATGCAGATATGTTCCTGTCTTTGATATTTTTTTGTACATCTACCTTGTAATGTTTTTGCAACTTTTTCTTTCCTTTTGTTTATTGTAATATATTTGTATCATTGATGTTCATCATTCTTTAGTTTGTAGCAGGTCGCTTTCGTAAATGAGCCCTCGAAGCTCAATAAGATTTACCTGACTAAATAAAGGTTGAATGAATAATAGTTAGGAAAACGTTTTTGCAGAGAGAAAGCCTGTCTGTTAATGTATAAATTTCACCTCTTGAGTCATCAATCTTTTCTCTCACCTCCAAAAGCAATGGCTGTAAGTTCGCCATCTTATTTTAATTTGTTAAAAAAAATCTGTATGCCTCTTTTAACTGTCTATTGTTGTCACTGTTGTCATCATTCTTTGTTTGTAGCCAGGTCTCTCTTGTAAATGAGTCCTCGAGGCTCAATGAGATGCATAAATAAAGGTTGAATGAAACGTGCAGTTAAAAAATTTATATGAAGATTCCTTTTAGAAATATATTTGATTGAAATGTATTTTATATTTAGCAAAAAATAGTACTTCATAAAGTGCAACAAAATATATTTTATAACAATGTACTTGAAGTATATTTAGATAAATCTATTTATTTAACAAGAAAGTTCATTCTCAATAGTCCAGAGGTATCTATTTACAGTATTTTACATTTTCAGGTTCAGGAAGTGTTACACCCAATCACAGAGGACAGGAAGACTGCAGCCAATCATGTGTCGTGGTCTGGATCCTCCCACCGGCTGCCAAAAGTCTGAACCGTGAGCGAGAGGGAGAGTCTGTCAGTAGATACATTTTGCACGCGAGAGCAAGTAGTTGTCCTCCGAGCGCACGTGCGCGCGCTTGGATCTCTTTTCTACGCTCGCGCTCATCCCCATTGCGCGCGCAGGGCTGATTTGCGCTCGCACGAGAGTAATTTGCTCCCTCTAGGCATGTATTTGCTCTCGCGAGATCTGTATTTGTTCACGCCCCTTCTGTATTTGTCCACGCCCATTTTGCCATCGTCCTGTCTCCATAACTGAGCTTCTCACCCTATCTCTAAGGGAGAGTCCAGACACCCTGCGGAGAAAACTCATTTCAGCCGCTTGTATCCGAGATCTTGTTCTTTCGGTCACAACCCAAAGCTCATGACCATAGATGAGGGTGGGAACGTAGATCGATCGGTAAATTGAGAGCTTTGCCTTTTGACTCAGCTCTCTCTTCACCACGACAGACCGGTGCAGCGCCCGCTTCACTGCGGATGCTGCACCTATCCGCCTATCGATCTCACGCTCCAGTTTTTATATAATGTATTTCTTTATTGTTATGGCTTTTCTGTGCTGCAATTTTAGTGGACATAAAATTAGAATAATACAGATGCACAATATTGACAATAAATATCTTTGAAGCTTATTTTTTTTATTATTTTATTTTTCTAACCGCGTCACAGAAAATGTACAACTTTATAAATTTAAGAATTTTTAAAAAGATGACTTAATTAAAATTCTGTGTTCATGTATAACATACACTTGCACTGAACGTACGTATTTTAGTGCGTGTTAAAAATATGATTTTGTCTATACTTTCGAGTTAGTCTCATTAACTTTTATTGAGAGCATTTATTGTACTGGTTCCCAAGTACATGTTTCTTTATTTCATGATCAAACTTGATTATTGTTGCTTTAATAAAATATGTAATGTGTTTCCTCAGTATCAATGTTAGTTTGTTTTTTACGTTTATATTTTTTTTGTTTCAGTATGTCTTCGCTAGACATTACGACGACAATGATGAAAGTGACTTGTTATTGCATGTTCTCTCCGTGCATGCGTGGGTTTTCTCCGGGTTCTCCGGTTTCCTCCCACAGTCCAAAAACATGCATGTTAGGCTGATTGGTGACTCTAAATTGACCCTGGGTGTGAGTGAGACAGGTCTCTCTTGTAAATGAGTCCCCGTGGCTCAACGAGGCTAGCCTGTATAAATAAAGGTTGAATGAATGAATGTTCTTCTTCCTCAGGTTGTCAGCGCTGTCCTGTTGATGATGATGGTGGTGGTGGTCCCACAGACAGCAGCAAAGCCACACAGGAAGTCCTTTGAAGGATTAGCAGAAGAAACGGTCCCTCTGCGTTTGGACCCAAACAATTTAGTTCCCAGCCTAAAAGTCAGTTCTTTGGCCAGCGACTCCATCTCACCGTGGACCTACAAGTGAGGCTTCAGCTCCTCAGTGTGTTGTCCTTCATGAAGCTCAGAGTCCTGTTAACAGTTTTTTGTCTCCTCTCTGTCCTCAGCATCTCCAGGGATGACAACATGTACCCTCATGCGCTGTCGCAGGCTCACTGTTTGCTCAAAACCTGCCTGGACCACCAAGGACTGGAGGACGGGGGCCTGGAGTCCCGTCCCATTCTGCATCAGGTGCTGGTTCTGAGGCGAGTCAAGACGCCAGGGCCAGGCACAGCTACCACTACCGCCTGGAGTCCAAACTCATCTCAGTGGGTTGCACCTGCGTGAGACCGAAGGTGATCAACCAGCACTGAGGACTGACCCATGGAGACCAGATGAAGACCATCTCCACGCGGGGTGTCCTCCAAAGATCTGTGGCAGGGTGTGGCCTTGGGGCAATTTCAATCCCAAAAATCCTCAATTAAAAGAAAAGAACTTTTAAACGAGTTGATGAAGTTTATCAATGAACCTTAATTTTTTTATTTATATACTGTATACTGTATATATATATATATATATATATATATATATATATATATATATTCATTCATTCATTCAACCTTTATTTAGTCAGGTAAATCTCATTGAGCCTCGAGGGCTCATTTACAAAAGTGACCTGCTACTAACTAAAGAATGATGAACAGCAATGGTAGAATTTCTGTTCATCATTATATATATATATATATATATATATATAATATATATATATATATATATATATATATATATATATATATATATATATATATATATATAGATATATATACTGTATATATATAGATATAGATATATATAGATATATATATAGTATATAGATATATATACATAGATATATAGATATACAGTATATATATAGTATATATACAGTAGTTATAAATATAGTTATTTATTTATATAGATACCTATATTTATAACTATATATATATATACAGTATATATACATATAGATACCTATATTTATAACTATATATATATTATATATATACGGTACACAAATGAAAGAGTGGAGATCAGGTGGTTCTCTATGGACTTTAGATGTTTGGACAAGCTGACAATCTGGAGAAGCTGCACATATTTACTGACCTGACCCACTAAGTGAAGACCAGATCAGTCACCTGGGCCCTGCTTGCTGTTCTGTTGCCCTGAAGGCTGCAGGTTTGGAAGAATTTGGAGTTAATTAAGTTTTGTTTAATTTCTGTCCAGTTTTATTAAAAAGTTATTTAAATCAAACTAAGTACACAACAGAGTATTTAACATCAGGGTGGATGCTCAGTGCTTTATTTATGGTTATTTAAGTCTGCGTTATGTAACGGTTTGATGATCCTTGTCACATATTTATTTAGGTTTTTTGTGTATTTATTGTCAAAATAAATAAATAAAAAAGATTTTGTCGCTGTGTTCTTTCAAATAGAAAATTATTTCACTGCATGTTCATGAAGAATAAGACAAAGCAACAGTACTGTTCATCCAATCATCATTTTAATGTTTGCATGAAAACATGGTGACTATGAGAACATCCTGTGTTCCTGGGTTCCTCTTCTTCGGACGTAGAAGTACACCTCTGGGTGTAAAATCCTCATCGGAAGCCCATCATCGACAATGTTTCAAAACTGCATAACACAGATAAAATGTAACACAAAGTAAGAGCTACACATAACTTATTGAAAGGGTTATACATAATTTACGATACTTTATTACAAATACGCAAAGATTTGAGAGTAGTCTATCCTTACCGGTGTTTTGACTGCGCCGACGCCATTACAACTGTGTTTAGATGCATGCGCGTTCACGAGACAGCCAAGCTGTGGAGGAGGAGCTAAGGAGGCGGAGTTTCAGGTCACCCAGAGTGCAAGGGGGAGGAGGGAGAACGGTCTCTGTTCAAAATTTTTCTAAGTTTCAGGGCTTTGCAGAAATCGCAGATAGTACCTTTAAAGTGATTTTGAACTTCAAGCCGTGTTTAATCATGGGAAATCCGATTACACACAAACGCAACATCTGTGACGTAGTGAGAGGCAGAGGGCTCTGGTCTCTTTAATAATAATAATAAAAATGTCTTCGTCTGTCATCTGTGTATGTTTCCCATACACAGACGAAATTCGTCTCTGCATTTAACCCATCCACCACCAGGTGGTGCAGTGAGCAGCCAGAAAGCACCTGGGGAGCTGGAGAATTAGGTGTGCACTCATAGACACCCCAAGGTGTGTAGTGGCCGGGGCGCGAACCCGCGTCCTTAGGGTCCCAAGTCAAAAGCCCTGCCACTAGACCATCTTTAATAGCAGACATTTTAAAACCCGGTGAATTTATCAATCTATGTGAAGATTTGAGTTATTTGTCTTCATTTTGGGAAGCAGAAAATAGTTTGGGTGATGGAACAAGAAACAACAGGATCTAATTTAGGTCTGATGCTGTATCAGACTTACCTTCATGTGGAGCTGCTCACACCCGCGCACTGTGACAAGCCCAGAGCTCTGCCTCTCACTCTGGACACTACGTCACAGATGGTGCGTTCGGGTGTAAACGGATTTCCCATGATTAAACACGGCTTGAAGTTCAAAATCACTTTTAAAGCAAAATTAAAGTGATTTATCATTTTGTTTGCAAAAACTAACATATTTAAATGTAAAAAATATATATATTTTGAGCAATTTTATGAATAGTAGAAAAATCATGTCAGTGGACCTTTAATATATTTGTGTCGCATACAAAACAGCCCGGCGCCGGGCAGTTTATTGTGAGACAACGCGTTTGCGGTCGTAAAATTTGAGCTTGGCGCGTTCGTGCCCTGCGGGGCTACGCTTGTGCCGCTGCGTTCGAACGGCGTAGAGCGGCGTATGGCCGAACGCAGAGCTATACTGGAGCCTTAACCGTCACCACTTGTTGTTCTTATCATTTCCACGTGAGAGGGCTTCATGTCGGTACGTCAGGAATATGCAAACTGCTCCACAGCTGCATGAACCCTCGCCCACCCCTCCCCCTTCCTGCACGTGTAATACCACACCATTTTATTTATAGAGCACTTAAAACAGCGACAAGGTCAACCAAAGTGCTGCACAAACAAACAAACAACAGGCAACACACACAATTAAGTACAAAAAATAGACATAAAATCGTTGCAGATAATAAACATAACGACCAAACACAGATCAGCTGGTGTTGAAAGCAACAGAACAGTAATGGGTCTTTAAACTGGATCTGAAAACTGAGAGGGTTTATATTTATTTCTTGTTCAAGAAAGACTCAAACTCAGAAGACAAACAACACATTGACCTCTGTTCTTCTAGTACAAGTATATAAACAACAGTACTTAATCCGTTTAAACATATAGTATTTATGTACACGTGAATATTTCTCCAAGTCCTGCATCCTGAAGCTTTTTTGTATCTGCAGCATTTTCTCGGTGTGTTTTATTTATGAGGCTGAGCTGCTGCCTCAGAGGACACACAGTTAGAGTGAGTCCATTATCCTGGATCACTGTTTAATGTTGGAGTTCATCTGCTGGAACATCAACGCTGCAGAAATAAAAAGGCTAAAACACGTGTCCGCCCTGCAGCTGAAGAGGGCGCCGGCTCCGGGGTCTCCTAATCACATGCTTGGACCTCCTCAGACGAGTCCTGATGCATGATGGTCCTCCTCACCTCCTGTCTGAAGCTGAGCCTGGAGCCTGATCTCAGCAGCTTGTGTCCAACATCTGGATGTTTCAGTCCACGTCTCCTGAGCAGAAATCCAACATCTGGATGTTTCAGTCCACGTCTCCTGAGCAGAAATCCAACATCTGGATGTTTCAGTCCACGTCTCCTGATGGACAGAGCAGAAAAACAAGATCTTTACCTTTCAGGGTCACCAATAGGAACGTGACGTTTGGATCCACAGAACAGTTCTGGACTTCACCTCAGTCCATTTGAAACGAGGAGAAGGCAGCGGTTCTGGATGTGTTCACATCTGGCTGCTTCTTTGTCTGATAGCAACATCTGTGGAAGTGTTCCTGACCAGACCTGGTTTCAATGCAGTGAGGTCCAGAACCAGAACCAGACCTGGTTTCAATGCAGTGAGGTCCAGAACCAGAACCAGACCTGGTTTCAATGCAGTGAGGTCCAGGACCAGAACCAGACTTAGCTTTTTCAGATGTCCAGATGACCCGACTGAGAATTATTGGATTTGGTACGTGGATCATTGAGCATGAACTTTCTTGCAGCTTCAGATCTTCTCTTGTTCACCTCTGGCTCCAACAAACAATCTGCTGAGACGAACAAATAAAACAACTGTTCACTCCAACAGATCCTCGTTGCTCTGTTTTCATGAACACTAAACATTTCAGTTGATCACAACAACAAAAAAACGTGATTTTGTCACAGTTGTTTGTTTCCACTCCCTCTTTCCAGAGTCACTTGAAGCAGAGTTTATCGTTCAGGGAGTCGAGCAGTCCACCCAGCAGTGAGCAAACGTGTGTTTCGTGGACTAAGCTTTAGATGAGGAGCTCATCTGAACCTGGAACGTAATTAAAATAAAAGTGCTTCAGATTAATCTCATGAAAAATGAATGTTGCTCTAAACTCATTAGTGATTACAGTCATTTGAGCGTGTTGTTATTAGAGGCGAGCTTTAACCTCCAGAGATCACCTGTGGCCCTCTGTGCACGTTCCCCTTCATGAACAGTTAATTGGAGGAACATTTTGGAGCTTGGTTTGCAAACACACAATCTGCCATGAGTCTGTGGGTTCCACCTCCTCCTGCTCACAGAGAGTGATGGAGCTCCTGCGTTGTGCAGCGGCAGCATCACGAGGAGGATCCTCCATCAGGCACGAGGAGGATCCTCCATCAGGCGTTAATTGCATTCCAGTGGGCTCGTCTCGCCTCCCCTGGCGAGTCAACAATCCTCTTTGTGCCTTTGATCTTAACAGGTCTTATTAACTGCCATGGCAACCGCAGGGACCGCTGCTGCAGTGGGCGCCGTGGGGCCTTCTATTATTGGACACGAACACAGGCGCTGGTCCAGCACCCACCGCCGCTGCAGGGAGGGTTCAGATTTAAGGGGATTTGGGATCACAACGAGTGCTGTTCCGCTTCTAAATATGATCTGTGAACTGATCGTAATGAGCTCGGAAAGTTGCGTCTCTGCTAAAACAAGCATTTGGACGTAGCTGCAGTGTCCTGAATATGAAAAGTACAGACGGCCGCTGCTCAGGGAATTGTAAAGTTCTCTAACAAAGATAGTGTGATCATCACTTTAAGTGCTATTGATATTTTGCACGTGTGCAGAAATTCTTTCAGCGTAATGTCAGCCAGCTTTTCACGAGTCAGGGCAGTAGATCTTATTTTACTGATCCAGCTGAACTGTTGTTCAGCTCCTGCAGCTCTCTGTAGTTTCAGAATAAAACACAGGTTCTTTGTTACGAGACAAAATAACGATTGTATCATTTGTTCACATTAGGTTTGAAAATGCTCATGCCCAAAACAGCAGTGTGTATGTTGCTGTTAATTAACAGTTACAAATGGTTTCATCAGCTTTATTGAATAAAACTGCAGCAAACATCACAGAGGACAATTATTGGATCGCTGGTTGTCTTTTAAAGCAGCAGCTACATATTAATGCAAACTAAGCAGTGGTGGAGAAAGTGCTCAAACACTGTACTTAAGTAAAAGTACAAATAAACAGAACAGACAAAAACGTACTCTTGTAAAAGTAGAAGTACCATATTAATGTTTTTACCTTAAGTAAAAGTAAATAAGTACTTGATTTTAAAAATACTTAAAGTATTAAAGTAAAAGTACTTGCTGAATGTATTACCTAATACAATGGGTTTTTGTAATACATTAATAGTGTCGAGTCATTTTAAAGAACAATGCTGCAGATAATGCATGTTTTTATTGTGTTTACTCTGTGACACAGTTCAAACTTGGACTTGTGATTCTGTGCGTCAGAATTTCAGGGATGACCTGCAGAGTTAAATGTCCATCCATCCATCCATTTTCGTCCGCTTATCCGGGGTTGGGTCGCGGGGGTAGCAGCCTAAGTAGGGAGGCCCAGACTTCCCTCTCCCCAGCCACTTGGAGCAGCTCCTCTGGGGGAATCCCAAGGCGTTCCCAGGCCAGCCGAGAAACATAGTCCCTCCAGCGCGTCCTGGGTCTTCCTCTGGGTCTCCTCCCGGTGGGACATGCCCGGAACACCTCACCAGGGAGGCGTCCAGGAGGCATCCTAACCAGATGCCCGAGCCACCTCAACTGGCTCCTCTCGATGTGGAGAAGCAGCGGCTCTACTCCGAGTCCCTCCCGGATGACTGAGCTTCTCACCCTATCTCTAAGGGAGAGTCCAGACACCCTGCGGAGAAAACTCATTTCAGCCGCTTGTATCCGAGATCTTGTTCTTTCGGTCATAACCCAAAGCTCATGACCATAGATGAGGGTGGGAACGTAGATCGATCGGTAAATTGAGAGCTTTGCCTTTTGACTCAGCTCTCTCTTCACCACGACAGACCGGTACAGCGCCCGCTTCACTGCGGACGCTGCACCTATCCGCCTATCGATCTCACGCTCCAGTTTTCCCTCATTCGTGAACAAGACCCCGAGATACTTAAACTCCTCCACTTGGGGCAGGACCTCCTCCCCGACCCGGAGAGGGCATGCTACCCTTTTCCGGCTCAAGACCATGGCCTCGGATTTGGAGGAACTGATCCTCATCCCGGCCGCATCACATTCAGCTGCAAACCGCTCCAGCGAAAGCTGTAGATCACGATCTGATGAAGCCAATAGGACCACATCATCTGCAAAAAACAGAGAAGCGATTCTAAGGCCACCAAAACGGATCCTCTCAACACCTTGGCTGCGCCTAGAAATTCTGTCCATAAAAGTTATGAACAGAATCGGTGACAAAGGGCAACCTTGGCGGAGTCCAACTCTCACCGGAAACGAGCCTGACTTACTGCCAGCGATGCGGACCATGCTCTGACACCGGTCGTACAGGGACCTAACAGCCCATATCAAAGGGCCTGGTACCCCATACTCCCGGAGTACCCCCCACAGAACCCCCCGAGGGACGCGGTCGAATGCCTTCTCCAAGTCCACAAAGCACATGTAAACTGGTTGGGCAAACTCCCACGCACCCTCCAGGACCCTGTTGAGGGTGTAGAGCTGGTCTAGTGTTCCACGACCAGGACGAAAACCACACTGCTCCTCCTGAATCCGAGGTTCGACTATCCGACGGACCCTCCTCTCCAGAACCCCTGAATAGACCTTACCAGGGAGGCTTAAGAGTGTGATCCCCCTATAGTTGGAACACACCCTACGGTCCCCCTTTTTGAATAGGGGAACCACCACCCCAGTCTGCCAATCCAAGGGAACTGCCCCCGATGTCCACGCGATATTGCAGAGTCGCGTAAGCCAACACAACCCCACAACATCCAGAGCCCTAAGGAACTCAGGACGAATCTCATCCACCCCTGGAGCCCTGCCACCGCGGAGCTTTTTAACCACCTCGGTGACCTCAGCACCAGAGATTGGAGAGCCCGACCCAAAGTCCCCAGGCTCCGCTTCCTCAGTGGAAGACGTGCCAGTAGGATTGAGGAGGTCTTCGAAGTATTCCGCCCACCGACTCACAACATCCCGAGTTGAGGTCAACAGCACGCCATCCCCACCATAAATGGTGTTGGTCGCGTACCGCTTTCCCCCCCTGAGACGCCGGATGGTGGACCAGAATCGCCTCGAAGCCGTACGGAAGTCATTCTCCATGGCCTCTCCGAACTCCTCCCACGCCCGAGTTTTTGCCTCAGCAACCACCCGAGCCGCATGCCGCTTGGACTGCCGGTACCTATCTGCTGCTTCCGGGGTCCCACAGGCCAAAAAGGCCCAATAGGACTCCTTCTTCAGCTTGACAGCATCCCTCACCGCCGGTGTCCACCACCGGGTTCGAGGGTTGCCACCACGACAGGCACCAACAACCTTGCGGCCACAACTCCGATAAGCTGCCTCGACAATAGAGGCGCGGAACATGGCCCACTCGGGCTCAATGTCCCCCGCCTCCCTCGGAACGTGTTCAAAGCTCTCCCGGAGGTGGGAGTTAAAGCTCCGTCTTACGGGAGACTCTGCCAGACGTTCCCAGCAGACCCTCACAATACGTTTGGGTCTGCCAGGTCTGACCGGCATCCTCCCCCACCATCGGAGCCAACTCATCACCAGGTAGTGGTCAGTTGACAGCTCCGCCCCTCTCTTCACCCGAGTGTCCAAGACATGCGGCCGCAGATCAGATGAGACGACAACAAAGTCGATCATCGAACTGCGACCTAGGGTGTATGGTGTTCGTTATGGACAATCCATGACGAGCACAGAAGTCCAACAACAGAACACCACTCGGGTTCAGATCAGGGGGGCCGTTCCTCCCAACCACACCCCTCCAGGTCTCACTGTCATTGCCCACGTGAGCGTTGAAGTCCCCCAGCAGAACAAGGGAGTCCCCAGGAGGCGCACCCTCCAATACCCCCTCCAAGGACTCCAAAAAGGGTGGGTAATCTGCGCTGCCGTTTGGCGCATAGGCACAAACAACAGTCAGAGCCCGTCCCCCCACACGTAGGCGAAGGGAGGCTACCCTCTCGTTCACCGGGGTGAACCCCAACGTACAGGCACCAAGATGGGGGGCAACAAGTATGCCCACTCCTGCTCGGCGCCTCTCACCAGGGGCAACTCCAGAGTGGAAGAGTGTCCAACCCCTCTCAAGGAAACTGGTTCCAGAGCCAGAGCCATGCGTTGAGGTGAGTCCGACTATTTCTAGCCGGAACCTCTCAACCTCACACACTAGCTCAGGCTCCTTCCCCACCAGAGAGGTGACATTCCATGTCCCAATGGCCAGCTTCTGTAGCCGAGGATCAGACCGCCAGGGTCCCCGCCCTCGGCCACCACCCATTCCAGAGTTAAATGTCATTAAGCAAAATAAGAAAGAGGAATGATTATAGCTTTAAAAGTTTTTATGATCACAAAGCAAAACCAATGTGTCATTGTATCTGCAGTAAACATGTTTAAGTAAAAGTCTGATTGAACAAAAAAGGAGCATTAGATCTACCAAAGGAACATCTGATCATTTCAACTCCAGTTTGTCATCAACTCTAGTTAAAATACTGTCTAGTCAACCTTGTAATGGGTCAACAATGAACAATATTTTAACTTCCTGACACCATTTTCAAAGCTTGGACCTGAGTGTTGAGACATTTGGAGACATCTCTTGTCTCCTGTCCTAACATGAACTGACACATTTTAATATTGCAGCAAGAATTTATTGTTCAAGTTCAGAAGAAGTTGGTTTTCAAAGTTTTGAGTCCAGTCTGGTTCTTTTGGTAGAGAGAATCTGTCCTGCTGTACTGAACAGTCTTTCAATAGTCTTTCAATAATCTTTCAATAAGGCCATGGGTGGTGTGTATCTTCTGGCTGACTCTCCGCGTTGGAATCCATTCTGGGTGTGTTAGTGGTGCTGTGGGTGCTCCCAGCTCAATGACATATACAGTATAGAATATACGTCATTGGTCCAGTTCTTCTTGAAGGCAGGTCTAATGTTACCTGTCCACTTTGCAGTGATTCAATGGACCAACTCCTCTCTCGACATCAGTTACTTTCAAAGTAACAACAAATCAAAAAGCTGCAACGTGAATGTAACTTGTAACTCAACACATTATAGAAATATAGTGTAGTAGAAAGTACAGATACTTCATGTAAAATGTAGTGGAGTAAAAGTAAAAGTACCCACATTTAATTCTACTTAAGTAAAGTACAGATACATGAAAAATGTACTTAAGTACAGTAACAAAATATTTGTACAGTACTTAGTTACATCCCACCACAGAAACTAAGATCCTTTAATCTACTGGCCAGACCTTTCTCACATCAACTCTTCATGTTAATGGAAGGAGCTGCATTTGGTCAAAAACAACAAGAGCAAATTGAATGAAGTTCATCATAATCACCCACAATTAAAAACTATGATGAGGTTTTTGTCAGGTAGAGATGTGAGAAGCCATACGTTTTCATTCTGGTAGTTGTGACACTGTTGCATGAAAATGTTCAGTGAACGGTGTTGGTGCTTGTCGTGTCATTCAGCTTGTTTCAGTGGATTTGAATTCAATTCAGTTTATTTATATAGTGCCAAGTCACAACAGAAGTTATCTCAGGGCACGGAACAGAAACATTCATATATATTATAAAGTCCACTTAGTAAAAGTTCTGTATCTGTTTTTCAAATAGGAATTCGGTCCCAGCAGTTCCTCTGATTTTATCCTCAAATTGTGTTGCTATAAAGTTTGTTGATTCCTATAAATATTTGGGTATCCTGGTGGAATCCTGGCAAAAACCAATGCAGATTTGTTCCTGTTTTTGATTTTTTACATCTAATAATAATAATAATAATAATAACTTTTATTTATAACGCACTTTACATCAAACAGATCTCAAAGTGCTACAATGAAAAATAAAATCAAGATAAAAATCAACCATAAATGCAACAAAGAAGAGGAACAACCAAGAGGATGGAGCCTCACAGATGATTGCATATGTCTTATAATCTGTCTGTTTTGCTACTTTGACATCTTTTTTTAACTTGTTAAAAGAAAATCTGTATTTCTCTCTTATGTTTGTCTATTGTTGATTGTTTAAGGAACATCTACTGTTGCTGTTGTCATCATTCTTTAGTTTGTAGACAGGTCTCTCTTGTAAATGAGTCCTCGAGGCTCAATGGGATTAACCTGCCTAAATAAAGATTGAATAAATTAAAAAGTTGATTATAAAGATAGTGAGGTAATATTTGTAGTGGTAGTAGCTGAGTCGGTCTCAACATGTAGTCTGAGCACCAACAAACAATTTTATATCTTTCTTTAAAACGTGCAGGGCAGCGGGTGACGAGCATTCCTTTAAAGGAGCGCTGCTTTCTGGGATTAACACGTTTGTTCAAGATCCAGTCAAAACAAACCTGTTGAGCTGGAACTGAACTTTGAGTTCCAGCTGTTCCAGTTGTTTCAAGACTTTTGTTGGATTTTCCTTTTGCTCCTCACAGTGAACCCCTCACCGCTAGATGCTGGAGGGTTGTTGGTTTGTCTTTGTCCTCGTGTGGTCCTGAAGCAGCGGTCAAACTTTACAGTTCTGCACGAGACATCAACATGACGGCAGCCGTAAAAATATAGAAAAATATAGAAAATATGTTTTTTTTTGTGTGTGAAACTTGGAAGATGCTGACCTCAATGAGGAATTCTGTCATCCATCCATCCATCCATCCATCCATCCATCCATCATGTTTTTCCTATTGCTTCCATTTTCACAGGGGTCACTGGTGTCCATGTCCAACCATCACTATGCGAGAAGTCGGGGACACCCTGGACAGGTCTCCAGTCCATCACAGGGAGACAAATGGAGACAAATGAGACAAACAACCATCCTCTCTCTCATCTAGGGACAGTTCAGTTATCTTCAGTCTAACGTGCATGTTTTTGGTCTGTGGGAGAAAACCCATGCAGCACAGAGAGAACATGCAAACTCCATGCAGACAAACCAGGATTTGAACCGACAGCCTTCATGCTGAGAGGCGACAGCTCTACCAACTGAGCCACCTGTTTCCCGTTCATTTAGTGTACTGTATGTATTTTATTTTGTATTCATTGCGGTTCTTTTTTCGGTCCATGTCGGGCTCTCGGGGCGTTGACGCCTGAGTAATCCTTCATTTTCCACGCCGACTCAGCTGCCTAACATTTGTTAAATGTCGAATTTAATTACACGATTAGATCCGCTGCTTTTACTCCTTAATCTGTTTTTACTTGATGAACTTTTTCATTTCGTAATTGTCTGCTTCTGTTCTGCGCGTTCTGCGGCATCGTTCCAACATTTGCCCTCGCAGAGATCAACCGTTCCTCTTGATGTTCTCGTGATTGGCAGGTGTTCAGACGCTCACCGCTCGGGCTGAGGCTTTGGAGAGAGCATTCATGATTATCTGTCCATCGCAGATTATCTAATTTGGAGGTATTCTGTGACCCGGTGCATCGTGATAATAGATGTTAAACGCACTGCATTGTGGGTAATTAGCCGAAGCCTCCTGCAGTAGTTTTGAAATGTCACAGACTGAGGGATGTGCATCCAGATCACAATTTACCTGCTGTGTCACTGTGGTCATGTGACCGCGGTGGAAGCAGCCAGTCAGTGAAACGTCGGCGCTTCATTGAATCAGACGCTGAGTGGAGCTGCTGCTGATCGCTGCGCTCATCATTTCTGTCCCACAGCCCATTTACACAGATATGTTTCACATTTAGCTCTGATAGGCTGTAATACCACCCCCCCCCCCCACACACACACACACACACACACATACACACACACACTGCAGTAAAAGCCCCGAGTCCCTGGTCTTATAGACGAACAGTTCAAACCTTCAGCTTGTAAGTCTCAGACTAACAACCAGAAATCCACACATTCAAATACACAAACTTTGCTGACAAGTGAGATGAAACAATAAGTTAATAATACATTAAAGTGTCACTGACACGATTTTTTAACTATGCATAAAATTGCTCTACATATACATCTTGTATCATTCAACTATGTTCGTTTTGCAAACAAACTGATAAATCGATTTAATTTTGCTTTAAAAGTGATTTTAAACTTTGTGCCCTGTTTATTCACGGGAAATCCAATTACACACGAATGCAACATCTGTGACGTAGTCTTGGGCAGAGGGCTCTGGTCTCTTTAATAGCGGACAATTTAAAACGCGACAAATTTATCAATCTATGTGAAGATTTGAGCTATTTGTCTTCATTTTGGGAAGCAGAAAATAGTTTGGGTGATGGAACAAGAAACAACAGGATCTAATTTAGGTCTGATGCTGTATCAGACTTACCTTCAGGTGGAGCGAGGCGGGGGCTCCGAGGGGTGCAGCTTTGTTGCATTCTTGATGAAGTATTTCATCTTTTGGGAAAGTGAAAAGGCTCACTTGTTCACTGATGATATTAGAACACCCAAATGCGACACAACGCATTTTTCAAGAAAAAAACAAAACGCGATCTGCAGGCGAGCTGCAGACACCCAGACTGCCTCTGCCCGATTTTACGTCACAGATGGTGCATTCGCATGTAATCGGATTTCCCGTGAATAAACACGGCGCAAAGTTTAAAATCACTTTTAAAGCAAAATTAAATTGATTTATCATTTTGTTTGCAAAAACGAACATAGTTGAATGATACAAGATATATATGTAGAGCAATTTTATGCATAGTTAAAAAAAAATCATGTCAGTGGCGCTTTAATAACGTGCTATGTGTTGTCGTCATCCTGTGTCATCCAAGACAAATTTGGCTCTCTGCATTTAACCCATCGCACCTGGGATACACCCAGGTGGAGCAGTGGGCAGCTATGTAAGCGCCCCGGGATTGGGTGTCCTGCTCAGAGACACCACAATATGTGCAGTGACTGGGGATTGAACCCAGGACCTTCAGGTCCCGAGTCGGCTGCCCTGCCCCCAACCATCTCTGCCCCTTAAGTTAATTATTTTATTCGTTCATACGTAGTATTTATCACAAAAAATGCTTTATCAACCATCAAGGTCATCTGAAGACCCTCCACGTGCTCTTTGCTAACACGCCTGATTCAAATGACCTGCATGTTGGTAAGGCTCGCACACACTCGGACGGACATCAGTCCACGTGGAAACTGTGCACACTGTCCACAGGAGGTTGAGACTTCATACTCGAGCGTCAGAGTTTCTTTATTTGTCGTTCGTACCACCTGTGGTACATGTGGTGGAACAAAATTGTGTACACAGGGTCCCAGTTACATCCAACAATAAAATGTAAAAGAAAAACAATAATAACATCTAAGGTGAAGTTTTGGGGTGTAATTGTTGATGAGAGATTGTCGTGGAAACAGCATATAAATTATGTTAAAACTAGGTTATCTAAATTTATTGCTGTATTGTATAAACTAAAGGACTTGTTAAATGATAGTGCTCTTTATTTGCTATATAACTCAATTTTTGTTCCACATTTAATTTATTGTGTGGAGGTTTGGGGTAAAGCCTGTACAACTATAACAAATTCTATTTTTATTTTACAGAAAAGAGCGGTGAGAATTATTGCTAGAAAGCCTTATTGTCATCCATCAAATGTATTATTTAAACAACTCAAATTATTGAAGTTTTATGAATTGGTGGATTATAATATTTTGTTAGTAATGTACAGGGCTCATAAGAATATGCTACCCACTAATGTTCAAATGTTTTTCGTAAAGAGAGAAAGCCGTTACAGTTTAAAAGGAACTGAAATGTTTGTTAAACCTAGATATAGGACTAGTTTGAAGGGATGTTTTATTTCGAATAAGGGAGTGGAATTGTGGAATGTTTTGGAAAAAGATGTTAAAGATGTAAACTCTGTGATGAAATTCAAAAAAATTATCAAATCTAAACTGCTAGCAAAATACTAAAGCTTTTTGTAAAGCATTTAAATGTATTTGTTAATTGTTGAGTGTGAAATGTTACTAAATTGATCTGTTGTTTCTGGAAGATTATTGTTTAAATTGATTGTTTGAAATTGGTTTTTGTTTTTTTTTTTTTAAAGGGGCAGACAAAATAAGAAAATTTTCTTCTTTCTGCCACCTTTCATTTTATGTATTTTAATTATTTCACAAATTTATGAAATGTTTTTTTTCACAATTTTTTTTATATGTAAAATGAATAAAAACTTAAAAAATAAAAATAAATGAACATATGAACTAAGAAAAACATTAAAGAAAAAATACACTTAGCACTAATAGCATAACAACTATACACCAAACAGCAGCACGAACGTGAGTCTGTGTGAGCAGATGAGCATGAACAAACACAGGAACACCCTGAGCAGCTGCAGTCAGCGCCACAGGCAAGGGACGTTTACCTTCGGGACAAATCGAGGTCGCCGACTGGTCATTTGCTGACACACCTACTGGATTGATTGACAGGTTGTAAAAAAAAAAAGAGGTGGCAGCCCTAGCAGCAGTGGTGTTCTGTGTTTATATGTTGTTAATAAAAAGTTCTAAAAAATGAAACGGGGAGCGTTAGCCCGGCAGCTCACAGACCAGCCCACCAGGAAATCTCCAGACCCTCCCGCAGCCACGCTGGACCTGATTTTAATTATCGTGACAAATTCCTTCATTTCTCACCATTTCAATCATGACGTCAACAGACTAGGAGGAAGAGATTGCTTGCCTCTTGGGAAAAAAAGACCCCAAAAAATGGCCTTTAAACCAGATCAGGTATGAAGATGGGGGAATTTAATACATTGGTGTCGCATACAAAACAGTCTGTTGCTGGGCAGTTTATTGTGCAACATCGAGTACGCGTACGCGGTCAATATTTTTTAACTTTGCACGGACATGTCCTGCGGGCGTCCACTTTGAATCTAATCCAGTACGCGTGGACCTCCACGGACTGAAGTACGCCCGAGTATGTGCGAGCCTTTAGGGTTAGAAGACATCTGCTAATTAACTTTTTTTTAATGAAATCAGGTTTAAATGCAGGAAAACATCTAAAACATGAAGGACACTAAGGCCTGGAGTGGGGAACTTTTATCTCTGAATGTTGTAGAAGTGCAAATTATTGTTACAACAAAAATCAATCTCTAAATAATAAAACCACTCAACAACAACACCCCACCACCACCACCACCACCACCCCCCATTTCCAATCAAAATCATGTCATGCTGCTTTTATTCTCTTCATAAGTTGGAATTCAATCATTTACCGGTAGTTGGTTTTACTTTCTGTTTTCCGAGTTAGAGTAGTCTAACATTCATGTGACATTTAATTTGAAACAAATAAAATGGTCTTTCTAACAAGGTTAACTCGGGTCCTCTGGGCAGATTCTTCTTATTGAAACGTTTCGTCTTTTATCCAAAATACTTTTTCAGTCTAAGGAGCTGTGACAAACTGTCTTATAAATAGCACCTTCTCATAGTGCATATGTGTCAAACTCAAAGCCTGGGGGTCAAATGTGGCCCTTGTTGACATCTGGCCTCCAAGCTTATAGGTGAAACGTAAACTACTTCTATCTCTTTATTTATTTATTTTTTCTTTCAGTAATATTTGATTATAATTTTCAAGGCAGAACAGAGAATATATAAAATGACACCAACCACACTCTTGTTGAGAAACCTATAACCAATAACATATGTTGGGTATCTGGTTTGAGTTAGTGTGGACCAAAGACCAAACAAACAAAAAACAGGCAACACACACAATGAAGTAAAAAACAGAATATAGACATAAAAACGTCATAGATAATAAATACAACGACTAACCTGTGTGAAGCAAACACAGATCATCTGGTGTTAAGCTACAGAATAGTAATTTTTTTTAAGGGGATTTGAAAACCGAGAGGGAGGGGGCCTGTCTGACAAGCAGAAGCAACTCGTTCCAAAGTCTTGGGGCTGCTACAGAGAAGGCCCTGTCACCTCTGCGCTTAAGACTAGATCCTGGAACTGTGAGGAGCAACTGGTCCGCTGACCTCCGAGAACTTAATGGAACATATGGCTATAGCAAATCAGAGAGATGGGCGTGGGAGGGTGTGTGTGTTGTTGAGTAGTCTTATTATTTGTGACAAAATGTGATACGGTGCAGGGAGGTCAAGACTGGTGTAATGTGCTCTCGTTTGCCTGTACTTTTTAAAAACTGGGCTGCTGCGTTCTGGACCAGTTGTAATCGTGCAATGGTGGTCTGACTGATAACAAACAGGAGTGAATTGCAGTAATCAAGCCTAGATGTAATGGATGTGTGTATTACTGTCTCCAGGTTATTTTTGGATAATATGTGCTTCAATTTAGACAGTCGCCTCAGCTGGAAAAAACAGGATTTAACGATCATGTTTACATGACTGTTGAGTTTCATGGAAGGATCCATTATCACTCCCAGATTTGTGACTTTTTGTTTTTCAGACAGGGCTAGAGCAGAAAGGTTGATGCAGTAGTTGGGGATTGTATCAATGGGAGGGAACAGCATGACTTTAGACTTCTTTTTATTGAAACTTAAGAAATTTAAAGCCATCCAGTCCCTGATGTCAGCCAGGCAGTCTATCAGAGGTTGAAAAGAGCATGTACCATTTTGTCTTGGGGGAAGTACATTTGACAGTCATCGGGGTAGAAGTGAAAAGGTATGTTGTGTTTCCGGAAAATAGCACCAAGTGGCAGCAGGTATAAAGAAAATAGGAGAGGACTGAGGATGGACCCCTGCGGAGCCTCTCATTTAAGTGCTGCCCCTGCAGAACTAAAATTGCTGATGGAAACACAAAAGGACCTGTCATTGAGGTAGGATCTGAACCAATTGAGGGCTGACCCTGTGATGCCCACCCACTGCTCCAACCTAGCAATGAGAATATTATGGTCAAGGATAGCGTGATCCTCTAGAAAGCACTTAAACTGGGACTCAACTATTTTCTCTCAAAGTTTAGAAACAAATGGGAGTCTGGAGACAGGCCTGAAGTTGGATACGACTGAGGGGTCAAGGTTTTTTTTTTTTCAGGAGAGGTTGAACAGCAGCACGTTTAAAGGTTTTTGGCACCACGCTTGTGGATAAACTGCTATTCACAATAGCAAGAATGGAAGGACCTAGAGTAGAAAAACCTCCTTTAGTAGCCGAGGAGGAACCACATCAAAGGGGGAACCATTTGGTTTCAGGCTGCACATGACCTGCTCTAGAGAGGACAGAGAGATTGATTCAAAATGGTCAAATACAGCAACAGATTGAGTTGAGATGGATGGATCCTGAGTTGGAGGAGAAATGAGAGCCCAGGTGGTCACAATTTTTTTCTAAAAAGAAATGTAGGAAGTTCTCGCACAACTCAGTCGAGGCTTCCAACGGTCATGGTTCAGTGAGGTGGAGAACAGAGTTTAGGTGGAGAACAGAACTAGTGGATTGTGAGAGTCTGAGGAAATGATCTCAGAAAAACTTGAGTGAACCATTTTGATATGAGCCATAAAAACATGCTATCACCTGTCAGCAGTGAGTCCGTCACTCAGTCATATTCAGAGGTGCTTTGATACGAGCTTTACTCAAGTCCTGTCTGTGAAAAGCTGATATCATACCCCTCTCTGTGTGTTGTAAGTTCCAGTAGGAAAGGATTTAGAAATCAATAAGCAGAGTCTCAAATGTCGAGGGATTAAAAGGTGCAATGCATCTGGGCAGACGAGTGGTAAATGTTGTCGTGAAAGAGGCTGAGACTGAGTGTGAACACACATTCAGTTCTTTAAAGGAAGGCCTGAGGTCAGGGCAGAGGAGGGACGTCTTTATATTCAGATCAGACGCAACATGAATTTTAAGAAGAATTCAAGTTTTTTTTATGCCATTTGAAGGCATCTAACTGCGAGCTTGATTTGATAGGAAACTCAAATTCCC
>JBBPBX010035576.1:0-10000 GCA_038048925.1 Garcialebias charrua
CATTGCGGTCTATTTCCGGGAATATCCAAACACAGATCCTTCCCTATATCTATGGTTTTAGTGCAGCGCGCGCATCTCTGTGACTTGGACCGAAATGGGCTGGATCTGATGCGTAATGAGAGATTTTTTGTTTAAGCAAAATCATTTGGGAAAATATAGAACAAGGCTACAAAGTTCATTCTCAATAATCCAGGTACCAAATCCAATAATTCTCAGTCGGGTCATCTGGACAGTTTCTTTTTTATAGAAACGTTTCACCCTCTTTCTGGAGGGCTTCATCAGTCAGAGGAGTTCCAGTACCTGGGTGATTGAGCATGAACTTTTTTGCCTTGAACCACTTTGGCTGTGGCTGCCTGCCTGGAAGGAGTTGACGAGGGACAGGACGTCCCCCAGACACCACCTTGGCTCCAGCAAACTGGTTGGTCCACTTGAGGAGTTTACTGCTTGGTGGGGAAACTGGAACTCCTCTGATTGATGAAGCCCTCCAGATAGAGGGCGAAATGTTTCTATAAAAATAAACTGTCCAGATGACCCGACTGAGAATTATTGGATAGAACATGGCTATTTTAAATGACCGCGTTGTTCAATTTGGCTTTTTTTCCATCCATCCATCCATCTTCTTCCGCTTATCCGGGGTCGGGTCGCGGGGGTAGCAGCCTAAGTAGGGAGGCCCAGACTTCCCTCTCCCCAGCCACTTGGAGCAGCTCCTCCGGGGGAATCCCAAGGCGTTCCCAGGCCAGCCGAGAAACATAGTCCCTCCAGCGTGTCCTGGGTCTTCCTCTGGGTCTCCTCCCGGTGGGACATGCCCGGAACACCTCACCAGGGAGGCGTCCAGGAGGCATCCTAACCAGATGCCCGAGCCACCTCAACTGGCTCCTCTCGATGTGGAGAAGCAGCGGCTCTACTCCGAGTCCCTCCCGGATGACTGAGCTTCTCACCCTATCTCTAAGGGAGAGTCCAGCCACCCTGCGGAGAAAACTCATTTCAGCCGCTTGTATCCGAGATCTTGTTCTTTCGGTCATAACCCAAAGCTCATGACCATAGATGAGGGTGGGAACGTAGATCGATCGGTAAATTGAGAGCTTTGCCTTTCGACTCAGCTCTCTCTTCACCACGACAGACCGGTACAAAGTGTTTGGCTTTTTTCATTTTTATTTATTTATGGATTTTTCTTTTTCGCTTCAGCTTTTACTTGCTTCTACTTCCTTCACCACAGATGATGGGAGGTGCGGAGACGCGTGCGTGATCAACTGACTTCTATCCATCAATTTTAGTTATCTGCTTCTTCCTTTTCAGTCAGTGGGAGTCACTGGTGTCCATGTCCAGCCATCACTGTGCGAGAGGTGGTGGACACCCTGGACAGGTCTCCAGTCCATTTCATCCGGCGGGTCAGCGGACGTGCAGCCGCTCACGCGCACAGACGGTGACGGCTGTCCATCTGAGCTTAACATGGCTTTTTTTACCTCTTAAATCAACTGGTTGTTAAATACCGTACTTTTCTTTTTCGCTTGGGCTTTTATGAGCTGCAACTTCCTTCATCGCATATGACAGGAAGTGCAGAGACGCGCACATGCAACTGACCCATCCATCCGTATTTTTACCTGCTTCTTCTTTTTTTGGGTAGCGGGATCGCTGGTACCCATGTCCAGCCATCACTGTGTGAAAGGTGGGGTACACCCTGGACAGGTCGCAAATCCATTTCAACCAGCGAGCCATCACGGCCGGTGACAGCTGGCCACCTGAGCTTAAAGGCTTTTTAAAATTTTAACCTCTTAAACCAGCCGATCAGACCTGCCTCCTTCTCAACAAGCAAATGAACACAGTTTTGTATTGTGCATTCTTTAGGTTTCTTTAGTGCTGATTTGTAAAACCACATGCACATTATAGACATTATATGGACCGGCTCGGTTGTGACAACACAGCGCGTTAACATCATAACTGGAAGATGTCAGTAGATTTCAGCTAAATCTCAGACTTTGGTTATCCAGTGCAAACGTGCCACATAAAAACAGATGTTGGGGTCATTACAATGGTCCTTAGGTAAAACTAATCCTGTGCAAATAGGGCTTTAGACACCAATGTGAGTCAAACTCTACTTTTTTTTTTCAGGCCAGCACAAAGATCCATGTCTGTTCATATGTTTCCCCTTCCTTCTTATGAATGACACCGTTAGAAAACCCACAGACATGAACCTGTCTTCTTTATTCTTATTTTCTGTCCTCTGGAAATATACCCCGTCTCGTGCGCCTTGATAAGTGAGAAGCATAGAGCCACTCTAGCAACGAGAAAGATGACACTCATCAGTGAACTTCGGGGTGGCAAGACACTCCAACATACGGTGCGTGAGCATACGACTTGTGATGGTTGCCATAGTGATGTCCCTGAGGCTCATCGCAATATTTAGACTAACCGCTCCGAGCGACAGCTGCGGCTCAGACTTACTGCTTTGATCAAATAAAAGTAATGCTGCGAAGGCCTAGAATTTTTATATAGTAAACGAGCTGAAGAAATACTGACCTTGTAGCATGTTTTAAAGGTCTACTTTTTCCACTCACTGTGCAGTGCACGAACTGCTGATTTGGCTTCACACTGCCTGTAACATTTTAAGTTTTTTTTATTTCTTGCACAGTTGCAGCTGATAGACCTTTAATGCGCAGTGGCTCAATAATCTTTTTGTGCAAATAGTGTTGATCAGATACAGAAAATGGATTTTCCTCAACTTACAAGAAAAGCAGGTGCAGATAATGTAACGTGTCAGTAAGATGTTATTGAGCCTCTTTGAAAAACTGGACCTCCTTCCATGCACAAAATAGATTTTTGGACAAAATGAAACCAAATATTTTGTATATCTCTACAGGGTTTTGAAATCTTTCTTGAGCTCATTTACTATTTTGTTTGGGCGTAGCAGCCAAATTGAAACATTTTATTATGATGCAGCATTTCCAGCTGAGGATAACATTTTGACAACGTTTATACAATCTGTTATTGTCAAAAATTCAGTCCAACAGAAAACCAACAAAACATTTTCCAGATATTCTTTGTTGATGAACAAACATGTTAGCAAAATGGGCTTTGTGTTATTACTACACAACTATAACACAATTTCAATAATTTTAACTTAATTTGTGATTAAAGTCAACAGATAACTGAAGTCAAAACATCCATTTTGGGGGTATTGCCATATTGAATGTGGGCTGGATCATCAATACAAAAGTTTTGCCTTCATATTCTTCCAACTCACCTACAGGCTATCACAGTCAGGCAGAATAATGTGACACTTAAGGCAAAAATAAATAATTAAAATTAAATGTGTTTTTAATTAATGGTCATTTTGATCATAGAGCAGCAAAGTAAGAGCTACACAAATCAACAAAATCACCTGACTAAAACAATTTAAAATGCATTTCACTTTTTTAATCAAGAAAATTTCACATTATGTTTAAATCAGGGGTGCCCACATGTTTTCAGTATGCGAGCTATACTTTTAAAATGACCATGTCAAAGTGCTCTACCTATACATTTACATGAGAGCAACCTCTGGAAAAAAATTGTTTTCTGATGTTTATTTGGGATAATAAACAAAAAATGAACAGATTTACACGAAAACACTGTAGTTTCCATGTCAGATGGGTTGCCAAATAAGAAATTATGAACGATAGTACTGTCGTTCTAAAATAATATGATTTTTGTTGTGGCAGCACAATGGCTCACTGGTCAGCACTGTGGCCTCACAGCAAGAAGGTTCTGGGTTCAATCACTGATTGGACCTGGGGTATTTCTGTAGTTTGCATGTTCTCCTTGTGTGTGTGTGGGTTTTCTCCGGATACTCCGGTTTCCTCCCACAGAGTCTGCCTTCAGGTCCAGGCCTCCCTTGCAAAAGAGATCTGTGATCTCAATGGGCTTTGCCTGGTTAAATAAATGTTAATAATTATAATATTAATAATAATAATAATAATCTTGATCTAAACTGTCATGTGTGCTGAGTAAATATATTCTAAGATGAGCTGTGTGTTGTGTTAACATGTGCACAGAAAAGAAGGGGGTAAACAAGACATGTTAATATTATCTGGCAACCTTTATGCCGGGCTCAGCTGCATTCATTGCACATGCATGACCACAGTTATGTCCAAACTGATGAATACACTAATGTCTCTTTGGATGTCATTAATTTTGCTCCTACATGCTGAAAAAGAGTGAGTAACACAAAAACACTCTGTGCTCTGCCATTTATTATATCTGTTTTTAGTGCAGAAAAACTTTGGACTGCAGTAAAGTTCATGCTCAATCATCCAGGTACCAAATCCAATAATTCTCAGTCGGGTCATCCGGACAGTTTCTTTTTTATAGAAACGTTTCACCCTCCATCTGGAGGGCAGTTTGCTGGAAGTCTTCTGACTGATGAAGCCCTCCAGATGGAGGGTGAAACGGTTCTATAAAAAAGAAACTGTCCAGATGACCCGTCTGAGAACTATGGGATTTGGACTGTAGTGCACATGTGTAACTTCACACTTGCAGAGCATTTCACACCACCGTGGTGGGGTTCCCCCAAAAATCTCCACTCTGAGTCCTGGATTCAGAAACCTCTGGCTTCAGAGAGAACGAGGACTGTTGTCATGTAAATGAACAGCCGAACGTTTCACGTCATATTAACGGGGCCCCACCTGGCTGCCCTGTACGTCAGCAAAGTGACAAATTTCATAGTGAGGATGGATGATAGGCTGACGTCTATTTTTTAATTCCATGTGGTCTACCCATAATACTTTTGCGATCGCCCGGTAGATCGCAATGGACGTATTTGGGCACCCTTGGTTTACACGATCAGGACATAATTATTGTACTGCAGCAAGCCAAAAGGAGGAGTTTAACCTTTGTGGCTTCAACTTCTGTTATCCTGACATAAATTAAAATCTACTGTATGTCAAGTAGCTAAAGCCACCCAATAGATAGGTTTATATAAATGACATTATGTTGTTGAATGTTAAGATTATTTAATTACAGGTAGTCCTCGACTTACGACGTTTCCCGGTTATGAACGCCCTCCCATTGAAAAGCATTGTTTCGAGTTACGCGGTTTATTCGCCTTTACACCCAAAAATACGGTACCGAAACTCAGCGGAGGACAGCGGAAATTTACAGGAGGGAGGGGGGAAAGTGTACCTTAGCGGCAACGACAATGGAAAATTACAGGGTGGAGGATTACAGCTGAAAATTACAGGATACCTCATTGGCTGTGTCTCAATTCAGGGGCTGCATCCTCATGAGGACCCAGCCTAGCTGGGCCGAGTAGGCCACGCACTCACAAGGCCGGGTGGGCTGAGCGAAACTGCTGAAATGGGACGGTCTAGCCTTCAGGTTTGCCGGCATTGAAGTGGGTGGGGCGTTCTCTTGAAGTGGGTGGGAAGTTCTTGTGTGCCGCTTGGTGTGTGTGGAAAGAGAAGGGACGCCGCTAAAATATATTATTTATCTGAATACATGTATATATATTAGTGTTTCTGAGTTTACTGTTTGTTAAGAACTGATTACAAATCAGCTTATAAATGGCGATCTGTTAAAACCCAGAGTGGACCTACGAAATGCAACTTGTCCAGTAGCACAGTTGGTAAATCAACCTGCGATTGGTGCAGAGATACTTTTCTCGAAGCTGGTTCGAATCTCACTCGGTACGGTTAAAACTTATTTTACGTTTGTCTTTTATTGGATAAAAAATGAGGACTGAGATTAAAAAGAAGGAGTTTGTGAAACTCCTTCTTTTTTTTTATCCAATAAAAGACAAACGTAAAATAAGTTTTAACCGTACCGAGTGAGATTCGAACCAGCTTCGAGAAAAGCGTCTCTGCACCAATCGCAGGTTGATTTACAAACTGAGCTACTGGACAACTTGCATTTCGTAAGTCCACTCTGGGTTTTAAAAGATTGCCCCTCAGAAAATCCTTGCTACGCACGTGTAAAATAATCTGATTTGTAATCAGTTCTTCAAAAACAGTAAACTCAGAAACACTAATATACTGTATATTCAGCTAACACAATTTTTTTTGTCGTTTCTGAAGTTAAATTTTAATGAGATATATTCGAGCTGAGGTTGTTTGAGATGACTAAATAAAGGTTGAATGAATATTCGCGCTGAGGTTGTTGTTAAAACGAGCTGATGACTCAACAACACACAGCAGCCCCGACTCTGCACGCAGAAAGTCCCACCCCCCCGCGAAATCTCTGCTGGCGCTATGAATTCTGGGATAGCCTCCGTCTGGAAGGATTCACGAATGCATCCTCAGATTTCGACAGGAAGTAGGCCGCATTCCTCGGCCGCATGAGGAGGAGTCTTCGAATTGGGACAGTCCTCCGCGCGGGGCAATGACGTATGCGGCCGACAAATGCGCACTCATGAGGACCCAGCCCATGAATTGAGACACAGCCATTGTTTACAGGCAGACTGGAGGCAGAGGAGGTTAGGAGGGGCTAACATGCTAACAGACCTTACTGTAATCTGTGGACCACGCGTGGAAAAGTACAGGAGACCTCATTGTTTGGACCGGAGGTCTACGAGGCAGAGAGGCTACAGCTGAGCAACGAGCTAACATGCTAATAGACGGATGAAGACTCCACCAGCTCCCAGTATGAAAATAACTCTTTTTGTCCTTCATTATGGCTCCAAATGCATGTGTTTTTTGCTGATTATGTAGGGTACTGTGTTAGGATAGGCTAAGTGCTTGGTAAAATACAGTATTGTACGTATAAGGTGCAGTTTGGACGTATTTTCCGACTTACAACGAAATTCGACTTGCGACGTCATGTAGGAACGGAACTCGTTCGTAAGTCGGGGACTACCTGTACTACAAATTTTACACAACAGTAAAAAATGTCTTAAACACAGACAAAATGTTGGAATTGAGCACGTTAATGACATTTCAAATACTTTTGAACCACATAAACACACACCTGTTCCGAGGTAAAGGACGCTATAGTGCTCATCGTTGACTGCCAGGACAATATCTGCCACTGCGTGTGTGATTTGGTCGTCTGTGGGGAGGTCGAGTGGAGCCACGCCGACAGGACGAATCACATCCTCTATTTCTGGGTGGTATCTGATCACCCCGAGGTTTTTGATGTTGTTTTGGCTTTCAGCTGTTGAGGGGTTCTTGCGGGCACACTGAGGAGAGAAGTGGCGTAATTGACTTCCATCAGGACGGGCTCTTAAATGACTTAGACATCCTTGGACAAAGAGCTCCCAGATTGCTTGTTTTTATTAACTCATCCCTTTTCAAAAATAGCACTTCAGCCTTTTTGTTTCTAAATTATAGGCTGACTCATACGGTTGCACATCTTTTATTCTCAGCATCGTGACACAGTGAGGGGAAAAAAACGGAGGGTTTTCTTACCATGCCAGGGCGACTGCCGATGAACGGACTGCTGTAGCCTCTCAGTTTAGAGGTGGAGAAGGCCTGGTCAATATCTTCAATGGAAAAGGCACAGATCACAGTTCTACCCCTGAAATAATGACGAGAAAACAAAACACCCTTGAAGTAAACAAGGCAAGGACAAATGAAACAGTTAATCATTTAAAATCTGGCAACTTCTGTGTTTAAAGCTAAAGATTTAATTACTTGTAATGATTATAACAAAAACTCAGGTTTATATATAATAATTTTTTGTTTATAATTAGTCTTTTTTTCCCCCTTCAGTTTATATTGTTGTCAAGATTGCCACTTGAAAGGGCGATGCAACAGCTTGGAAAAATCTCAACGTAAATGATTTAAAACTTAACTTGAATTTAAGTTTGTTTAAATTGTTTACTTTGTTTCTTAGACTGAACGGGAGTTGAAGAAACTCACCACATGATTTGGGATGAAGATGTTAATTAATGCAGACCATGACCTTCAGACTAAAGACACAACTGTTGACCTCACCCTATAGCTGTGGAAATTGCATGTAGGTTTATTAGAGGTCTCAATTTTTGTTCATGCAGAAGATTTTTAACCACCCCCGCTTCAACTTGCCACCTTTAGACCCACCTTACAGGTTTGACTGCTGCTTGTCTTCATAAATGCTTAAATTAGTCATGGAAGCAATCTTCAGAGATTTTTGTTAATATTGACTTAATCTCACAGATGCATATCAAAAATACTTGATGGAATTGAGATGTGGCTGTGGAGGCTGTTGTAGACCTTTCAGTCCAGATGCATCAGAGCAGGCTGTTTTTCCACTTTCTTACTGACTAACTTAGGCGAGCCTGTGGGAACTGCAGCCTTGTTATCGGTTAACAAGAATGGCACCCCGTGTCGACTGCTGCTGCTGCAGTGCACCTGCTGCAAGGTTAGACATGTGGTGCATTCAGAGGTAGTTCTACAAACCTGCAGTTGTAACATTTGAGCTGCTTTTACCATTCTATTACAGGGATCTTTGACCTTTGATAGCAATGAGGCCTTTTCATCCACAAGGATTTTTTTTCCCTCTCCATTTTGGAGCATTCTTTGTAAGCCCAAAAGATGGTTGTGTACAAATATCCCAGTACATCAGCGATTTCTGAAATAGTCGGAGCAAATTGTCTGGCGCCGACCACCGTGCTGTGTTCAAGGTCATTTAATTCTCCCTGTTCACCCAATTTCATGTTTGGTTTGACCTTCAGCAAATTGGCTTCACCGTGTCTAGATGCTTTAATGTATTGAGTTCCTGTCAACCGATTGGTTAAGTAACTTTTTGTTTTAAGAAGCAACTGAACAGGTGAATCTAATAAAATGTCCTGTTAGTGTAGATAGTATTTAATGTATTTTTTATTTTGTTTATTTATGTGTTTTTGGGTTGCAGTGGCCTGAAGCTTTATTGAATATCTCCAAAGGTAAAAAGGTGGGGTGCAGCCTGTTAAGGTCACTATTCTATCACAGGCCAAACACTGAAACAAGATGCAAACAACTCCAGAAACTCATTCAGTCATCAGTGTATCTTACAAACATGTTTTTAAATTGTGGAAGAAAGTCTCAGTAGCTAAAGAAAATCCCCTCAGGCACAGAGGGATCATTTAAGCTACACATAGAAAGGCAGTGTGGCCAAGATTTGAACCATAGACCTTATTTTTACGAGACAACCATGCTAACATCACATCACTGTGTTAATTCCAGCTGATATCACTGGAAAATATTTATTAACTCAAAAAAATAGTTGAAAATTGCTGGATCCAAGTCAAAATTAAATAAAACTCACAATGATAATATAGTTTGTTGTAAAAATTCTAATGAATTCTGCAGGTGGACGAGTAATTTTTACATTTCTAAGAAAAATATATTAAACTTGACTGATTATAAACTTTCAATAATTCCATATCTTGGAAAATATATAAAAGTTTCGGAATGTCAGTGTTAAGTCGTGACAATTTTTTTCAAAGCTGACTTGTGTGGTTGCACACGCTTTGAATCTCAATGTTCCCAAACTTGCTGAATTGACCAATCCAAGCTGAGGGGTGTATTTTAAAAGCTTACGTTAAAATCTCACCATGCATTGGAAAAAAGGCCATACATGACCCCTGCCCTCTTGTCCTGGGCTGTCAGCACCACAGCCTGCCTCATGTTGTTGTACTGCTGTTGAGTGTTTCCTGCGCCACACATCACTCTCGCCTTCATGAAGGTGGTCCAGGAGTCTGCCAGCAGGGCTTTGATGCCCCCTTCATCCACCTGGAAAAAAGAAACACAGAAGGGCTCTTACCACAAAGTCATACAAGGGCAGCAAGGTTGCCAAACTCCTTGAGACGGCCTGCTTTGTGTTTTGTTGCCAAGTTCAATCTTCAGACCCATGCTGTGCAGAAAAATCACCATTTGTGGAAAAACATCTTCTTTTCAAAGCTTTTGATACAAAAAGTGGTCCAAGCTTTTTGTAAACACAAAGCCTGGGGAGGGGAAGCCTAATTTTGAACTCTCAACAAATCTAATTCACTATTTGCACATTGTGTGATCAAAACCAAGATGTTATATATATATATATATATATATATATATATATATATATATATATA
>JBBPBX010035576.1:17722-31989 GCA_038048925.1 Garcialebias charrua
CACACACACACACACACAAACATACACACACCGAGGAAGTCTGCAGATCTATCAGAGGGACCCGGCTGAATTAACATTGTGTCATCCATTTCAGAACTCTTGGATTCTCTCTGACAATGTCCTAGGTCGACCTTGGCACCCCTCAAAAGTGTTTACAGATCTCACCTGAGGGAACTAACTGATTATACCATTCTTATCAGAGCTCTTACAGTGCCTCTGGAGTGTCCTTGGACACACTCACTGCTTACTGTCTCCCCTCCCCTTCGGAATGTTTGTATCACTATGTGCCTAAGTGCGGGGTGTTTTTTTTCCCAATCTCAGGCTCGCTCTCCTCAATCAAGTAGTGAGAAGTTGATAGGATTTTTAATTTTTTTTTGCTTCCAAATCCAAATGTGTCACTTTCATTTTTGTCCGTCTAAACAGGTCTCACTTGTAAATGACTTTTCGAGGCTCAATGTGATTTATCTGTGTAAATAAACGTTGAATGAAAAAGACAGTAAAAAATATAAATCAGAAAAATAACAAGACATTCCATATTTATTTCAAAGGTCTGCAACTATTGAGGAACTGATCCTTCAAATAAAAATATTCACACCTTTTCACAGAATTAAACCTATTTTCATACACTTAGATGTTGAGTGTAATTATGGTTTAAGCTGGATTTCTCTGCTTGATCTAAAAACTTTAATGGACATTTTGATTGTCTGCAGCAGACACTTTTGTTGGTACCAACTGCTAATAGGGGCTCTGCTTTGAATAATTTATTAATGCTTCATAAAGAGGTTAAATCATGTGTTTGCAGACTGTTCATAAAGCAACAATTATTTTTAAAACACTGTTCATAATTTAGTTCAGACTCTCTATTTGGCTAAATTAAACAGTGAACTTTTATTTCTTCAAGTAAATGTAATTTATTGCTAAGCTTATTTTAAAACCAAGTTGTATTTACCAAAACAAACACATCTACAAATACTCATAGTGCTTATTTGCTTAATTGACTTATAAATATTTGATACTTAAAATATAAATTACGAAAAAACGAATGAAAATACAGCACTCAATCTCGTCAAGGAAAACCTTCAATATAAAAACAGTGTTTTTGAACAGTTTAATAAAATGTTAATGAATTACAGTTTTTTCATGTATTTATTAATTTATTAATTAATTTATTTATTTATTTATGTACTTATTTATGTATTTATATATGTACAGTATTTATTTTTACAGTATGTACAGTTCATTCAAAAGAGTTTGAGTTATCTCGTCAAAGCCATCCTACAGTTTCTCTTTAGAGTCCAGAACAATAGTCAGTTCAACTATATCATTACAGTAGTTTGTTCTGTCCAAGACTGTTTTGGCCAAAGATCTAGTAACAATTGTAATCTTTCAAAAATGTCTGAAATAAATGGTTTTGGTTGTTTGAATGATTTATGAAGGCACAAAAATTGAAATACTAAGGGAACAAGGTGCAACACACGTTTGCCCCTCCAATGCCCAAGCTCGGTGAAGTGCGTATAGAGGATGTACGTGGGTTGTCAGCCCCTCTTATACCAGGGGGGCGGGCCCCTGGGGACGCTGACGCCCACTTGTCTTAAAAGGCGTGATTGTATTACTTCAGGTGAACCGCGCGGAGGCGCAATTCCCTTAGTCATCTGTTGCACCTTGTTCCCTTCCTTCAGGGAACATTGGTTATGGTGCATAACCTCCAGTTTTTATTGTTTTTATTGATCTTAATGTTTTAACAACCGTTTTATTTATTATGTGTTTAAATGTTTTTGATGTTATATGTACAGCTGTGGATGTTTTAAAAGGCTTTATAAATAAAGCATTATTATTATTATTATTATTATTATTATTATTATTATTATTAATTTTCAAAGAGTTCATGGTAAATTATTTGTACACAAGTGTCGGCCTTTCAAAACTTGTCTAATTTCTCTTGTTATATGTATTTTTGATGTATATTGCACACTGCTTGCTCTACTGTTGTTGACATCTTAAGAACGTGATTAAAACCCTTTTGTCCTTAGATCATTTGCTGTAATAAGAACATGTTCTTGCTCAGCTCTGTTTAAAGCCACTTTATTTTTCACAGGTTTTGTCATCTTGTTATAACCAATGGTTCCTAACCTTGGTCCTTGAGGAACACCATGCTGCATGTTTTAGTTGTTTCCCTGCTTTGACACTGATTTAAATGAATGAGTGATTAACAGGTATGCAGAAGTAACTATATCAATGAATCAGGTGTGATGGAGCAAGAAAACATCTAAAACATGCAGGATGGTGTTCCTCAAGGACCTGGGTTGGGAACCACAAAGGTTTTGCTGTAGTAAAGCAAATGGTGTTTGCAAAGCAAAAAACAAGCTTGAAATCTGTCATTATAAGTGTCGTACGTCATAGAGGTGGGACTTTGACATATCTTTTAAGGGTTTTTCTCACTTTGGAACCCATTTTCAAAACGAAAAAAATTAATTGGGGGGTGCGGGTGGGGGGTCTAAAATGCCATCTCCCTGTGGATTCAAATCAGTGTGGAAGGGATCATTGACTTTTACAAAGATGTGTGTAGTTTCCTTCTTGTCTTCATTACCTGCAGGTAAATTGATGAACTTCTGTGAAGGGTACGGTGGTGAAATGTCAGAGGGGGACGCTATCTGCCCAGCACCCTGGACGTCTGTCAGCACTGAGTCATTTACCTGCAGGACGAAGGTGGGAGATATTAAAGTTTGTTCAAGGCCTGTGCCATTACTTTGTACATTACCCTGCACTCATTAGATAAGCTTCAATCTATCTGTGAAGGATCACATTCATTACTTAGTAAATTTGTGTTTTGCAGAATGAATACCTTCACACTTGCATCCTACCAGCTAAAAACATAAGTGAGGAAGTAGATCAATGGTTGTTGAGATTACTAAATTTCCAGGAATAAGCACTTTGCAGCAGCTGAATGAAAGGCGCACATGCTCAGAGTAATTTGTCTGGAGATATTTACCAGCATCCAGCATCTGGGGCTTCCAGCATTTGTCCCGCATGCTATGAATGTGTCGTTTACTTTCTGAAGGACGGTAATGAAGTTATCACACTCCATCTGCGGGAGAAAAGGAAGATCAGTAGAAATGAAAACAAAAGGAACAAAGACAAAAAATGATGCAGAGGGAAAGTGAAAGGAATGCACAGATTTTCTGATGGATTAAAGATTTTTAAAAAAGAGAGGAGAGAGATTGTGAAAAGGGGATTAGAGGGGAAGAGACAAAACAAACTGACAAACCTACCAAGGGATCCAGACAAACAGAGGGAGATGCAAGTGAGGGATGAGGAAACAAAGCAGTAGTACAACACAAAAGAAATTACTGGAGACAAAAAAATGGGCTTGCTGAAAGAAAGAGATTGGGAGTCATCCATGCTTGCGACGTTTTAGGCAGATAGCACGCGAAAGGCTTAGACCTGCAGTACAATGCTGCTAAACTGCATGTGCATCACTTATGCATTAGGTACAAAAATGAACAATGTTCCCAACAGAATATGAATCTCAGGAAACAAATTCCTGTTTCAGGTCATCGTGTGTTGAAATGTGTCTAATGTGTGTTTTTTTCTTTATCTGGTAGAAAGCGGTTAGATCATGGTTCAGTTGGGCATCTGGTGACAGCCTTACAAAAATTCAAAAACCAGGAGAGTAGGTGGATATGTGGGCAGTGAGCTAGGCGTTGTGTGGGCAGATATTTTATTTTATTTAGCTCTCTTCAGCTGTGTCTATGCGGTTATATGAACAAGAGGAACAGTTTGTGTTCAGGCATGGCTTGTGCTGTGATTTTATCTTGCCCATGGACAAACACATGAATTAAAGCAAATGAGCTGTAATGGCAAGACTTTGGGCAGATACTGTACTGTATGTGCTTTCTAACACACATGGCTGTGTGGTTTAGGTCTTTGCTAGACACCTCAAACTGTTTCTTCACAATTTTTAGATTGTGAAGAAGTTTAACCCTCGACCTTGTGTCAAAATGACCCATGAGGCTTAGCTTTTAAAACTGAGGGACATAACGTGTGTAATAAAATTTGTTGTATATGATATGGTAAGTTTATTTTATTTTTTAATCAAATCAGAACACTATTATCTGCTTTCAGAATACCAACATTTTCCCGACAACATTCTGCATTAATGTTGGAACTCGTACACTTGTCAATGGTACTCTGTCCAGTTAACAAGCTTATCTGCAGGAACAGAAGGTTTGTGCCCCGAGTGAGGTTCGATTGAGTCTTGTGGGCTTGTTGGATTAAAGTAAGATTAGTTTTTCTCTTCCTGTGCTGCATTGTTGTCCTTAGTTTCTGAACACTAAGGACACTCTAGATAAATAGATGCAAAGGTGGATGAGGAGTTCAAAACATGTTAGCTCACACAAGCAGACCATCTTATGTCGGCAGTGATGATTTCCACCAAATCTGACTATTCTTTGTTCTCTCCTGCAGGATCATTTGGCTACTTTTTTTCCTTCAAAATGTAAAGATTACGATCACCGAGAGTTTCTCTGGCTCGTTTGACCAAGATGATCATACACAAAAAAATAAAAAAATAAATAA
Source organism: Garcialebias charrua (assembly GCA_038048925.1). NCBI lineage: Eukaryota > Metazoa > Chordata > Actinopteri > Cyprinodontiformes > Rivulidae > Garcialebias > Garcialebias charrua. Next base: position 22,298 of record JBBPBX010035576.1, read on the forward strand.
CTCTTTAGCATATGAATAATTGTCTACTATGAGTCTTCAAGATATTTCAAACATTGAGAAGACTTCACAAATTCCAGAATCCGCATCACAATCATAACTGAGTGATCATTCATTTTACACGTCAGCAAAAAGGAAAAAATGTTGCCCCTGTATGGAAACTTTTTTCAACAACTGTGCAGATTTTTTGCCACAAATTAAACTTTAACATTTAAATTTGGCAGCGGCTATAGATGTTATCAGACCATTAAATGGACGTTATTAGTTGCTATCATCCCTATAGGTAGCGTTCAGACTGTTCAACCCTACCTCCTAGTAGGTTTAAGTTACGTTTTTATCTGTGATAATATGCATCGCAGCTCAGGTGTAAAACCGGAAGTGTATTTTAGTTAGCTTTATGTAACCCTTTTTCTATCATCATCATCATCATCATCATCATCATCATCATCATCATCATCATCATCATCATCATCATCATCATCATCATCATCATCAGCAGCAGCAGCAGCAGCAGCAGCAGCAGCTTTATTTATAAAGCGCTTTAACACAGCCACAGCTGAAACAAAGTGCTGAACAGTTACAAACAAGATAAAAGAAAGCATAAAAACAGAGCTACAAAACTAACACACAGTGAACTAAAAATTAATTAAAAATACAATAAAATGACAAGTTAAACAGATGAAATCAATACCAATAAAAATGAAGTAAAATCAAGTCTCAGTTGGGTTGAAAGCCAATGAGTAGAGATGAGTTTTCAAACGGGTTTTAAAAATGGACAGTGAGGGGGCCTGTCGAATGTGTAAAGGCAGAGCATTCCATAACTTAGGGGCACTAACAGAGAAGGCCCTGTCTCCTCGAATCTTCCTCTTACTCTTTGGAATGACCAGGAGCAGCTGCAGCAGACCTGAGTGACCGGGACGGAGTGTAATGGTGTAGAAGCTCTGCCAAATAAGGGGAGGGCAAGGCTGTTTGAACCTTAAAACCAATGTAGTGGGCATGACCGTGTCCACTTTGATACACCTGTGTATTTTTGAACTGTTCCAGAGATGACCTTTACTGACCTCTCAGTAAAGCAAGACATTTACTACAAATTATTCCATTAGTTGTAATCTGAGAACATAGTCACCAAAAGAGACTATTTCTATCTTTGATTTTATTCTGATGTGATCAAAAGAATAACTTTTGTCATTTTCATGATATATGTTATGCTGTGTTATTCTTTTAATATGGAGTATTACTGTGTTACTTGACCATATAATGGTGTCAGAGTTGAATTTATGTCAAACTGTGCTTTTCAGATTTGTTTTAAAAGTGTTAAGACGCTAATCCAAGTATTTTACCTCTTGGAGTCTATGCGTCTGTCTTTTTCCTAAACATTTCTCTCTGCTGCTGGCTGTAACCTTGGGTCGTGATAACGGCAAGTGAACTCCTCGACTGCTTCTTCTGAACCAATCGGAAAGAGACAAGTTTCAGAGTTCTATCTTAAGGTTCTAAGCTAAGCTGAATTGTTCAGAGTCTGCTGGGAACTTCAAGAGATGTGAACTTTCCCAAAGAGCTGGATGGACGTTTAGTCACACGCTAAGGACACGTCATCCAGTTAAGGACTAATAACATGCTGTTATGAGTCCACTTCGAACGAGCGTAAGCTCAAAACTTTGTTTATTCCTTCCTGGAATAAGTTTATCTTGAAGTCAACCAGTAGCTGACATATTTTCTGATGATCGACGCGGATCCGAGGAGACGTTGAAAACGTAAACAAGAACCGGCTCGGACGTGCTGGACCTGCAACGATTCTGTACGCCTGAAAGGCTGGTGTCATCTCTTTATCAGACTCGTCGTCGAAGGTAAAGAGCTGTTTACAAACGTACCTGGATTTCAGCAGAAATCTGATGGGAAGTGTCACTTCTGGTAACATGCTCAAGACAATTTCCTTTAAACCATCTCTCCATCTTTCCTCCTATTCCCTTATCCCTCTCAATCTATCTGGAAACTATATTTAAGTTATAGAGCCACAGACTAAATATAATGACATCCTGTATTTATGTCTGTTGTGTTACAATTTAAATGTGCTGACGTGTTAAATTGCAAGAAAGTGAAATCATGTCAATCAAGTGTAATGGTGTTAATTTAGTTGATTTATTTTAAATAAATGGTAGTGTCTTTGACATACCAAACTAAGTTAACGTCTCTGTCACTTAATGGCTTTATTTATTTATCCATCATAAAGATCACAGAAATATTGGGTAAACTGAAAAAGAAAAGAATCCGTGAAATTACTATTCAATCTGAATAAGTAATTAATTAAGGATAAAGAGGTCAGCTTAATACTGACCCCTGATAAAATCCTTTACATCTGGGTGGCACCGTATGTGTTTAAAGACACAATATGGTGGTTCCCCTCATGTTTCCTTCAACAAAGAAAATAATTTTAAAATGAACTCTAAAATACACGGGCAGCCAGTGGAGAGAAGCCAGGACAGGTGTGATGTGCTCTCTTTTGCGTGTTCCAGTTAAAAGACGTGCAGCAGCATTTTGCACCAGCTGCAGACGTGCAAGTGAGGACTGGCTGACTCCAAGATAGAGAGAATTACAGTAATCCAGCCGTGATGAAATGAAGGCATGGATTACTGTTTCGAACTGTTGCCGTGAAAGAATAGGTTTCACCTTTGCCAATTTTCTCAAATGATAAAAACCAGACTTTACTGTGGCCCCTATTTGACTATCGAGTTTAAAATCACTGTCCATCTTAAAACCAAGATTTGTAACTGTAGATTTTACATACATCGTCAGGGGGTCTAAGTCAACTGCAGGGCTCGAACAAGCTCCACTAGGTCCAAAAAACCTAACCTAGCACCTGACCCAGACCACTAACCCTAAACTTAACCCCCTTACCCCTGAGTCTTAACCTAACCATGTGACCATATTATCAGCAATAACGTACCTTTAAACCTACTAAAAGGTAGAGGAGGGGCAGTCTGACTGCTACGCATGGAGATGATAACAACTAATAACGGCCATTTATGCTTTTATCACTTCAAGGCTTGACTACTGCAATTGACCTTTCGCAAAACCCCGCCCCCAACCGGCCATTGTCCAATCACACGTCACTAGCATCTCCGGCTATGTAAGCTAGGTCCGACATTCTACAAGATGGTGAAGCGATGCGCCTATGGATTGTGTAAATCAGACAGCAGGTATCCCAAGAGTTTGTCTGGTGGAGTCTTGTTTTTTCCCTTCCCAAAGCCGAAAACACAACTGGAACGGTGTCAACAATGGATAAAACAGTGTGGAAGGCCTCACTCCCAGCTTAATGTCTCGAAGATAAACAAGCATTCGTATGTATGCTCAAAGGTAAGACAAACATTCATTGTGACTGTCCTGCTCTAGAAGTAATACTAGCTTTTCTACTAAACGATTGCCTGTATAGCACATTTGAGATGAAATTCGATTTTTTATTAATTTTTTAAGACATGCAAAACGGTCGCGATAGCTTAAAATTAGCATCGGTTTTACTTCCATCTAAAGTCATTCATATCTCCTAAACCACTCATTGGATATTTTTCCTGCTTTCAGAGTGTAATTATACATGGCTTTTTTACTAAACGATTGCCTGTATAGCACATTTGAGATGAAATTCGATTTTTTATTAATTTTTTAAGACATGCAAAACGGTCGCGATAGCTTAAAATTAGCATCGGTTTTACTTCCATCTAAAGTCATTCATATCTCCTAAACCACTCATTGGATATTTTTCCTGCTTTCAGAGTGTAATTATACATGGCTTTTTTACTAAACGATTGCCTGTACAGCACATTTGAGATGAAATTCGATTTTTTATTAATTTTTTAAGACATGCAAAACGGTCGCGATAGCTTAAAATTAGCATCGGTTTTACTTCCATCTAAAGTCATTCATATCTCCTAAACCACTCATTGGATATTTTTCCTGCTTTCAGAGTGTAATTATACATGGCTTTTTTACTAAACGATTGCCTGTATAGCACATTTGAGATGAAATTCGATTTTTTATTAATTTTTTAAGACATGCAAAACGGTCGCGATAGCTTAAAATTAGCATCGGTTTTACTTCCATCTAAAGTCATTCATATCTCCTAAACCACTCATTGGATATTTTTCCTGCTTTCAGAGTGTAATTATACATGGCTTTTTTACTAAACGATTGCCTGTATAGCACATTTGAGATGAAATTCGATTTTTTATTAATTTTTTAAGACATGCAAAACGGTCGCGATAGCTTAAAATTAGCATCGGTTTTACTTCCATCTAAAGTCATTCATATCTCCTAAACCACTCATTGGATATTTTTCCTGCTTTCAGAGTGTAATTATACATGGCTTTTTTACTAAACGATTGCCTGTACAGCACATTTGAGATGAAATTCGATTTTTTATTAATTTTTTAAGACATGCAAAACGGTCGCGATAGCTTAAAATTAGCATCGGTTTTACTTCCATCTAAAGTCATTCATATCTCCTAAACCACTCATTGGATATTTTTCCTGCTTTCAGAGTGTAATTATACATGGCTTTTTTACTAAACGATTGCCTGTATAGCACATTTGAGATGAAATTCGATTTTTTATTAATTTTTTAAGACATGCAAAACGGTCGCGATAGCTTAAAATTAGCATCGGTTTTACTTCCATCTAAAGTCATTCATATCTCCTAAACCACTCATTGGATATTTTTCCTGCTTTCAGAGTGTAATTATACATGGCTTTTTTACTAAACGATTGCCTGTATAGCACATTTGAGATGAAATTCGATTTTTTATTAATTTTTTAAGACATGCAAAACGGTCGCGATAGCTTAAAATTAGCATCGGTTTTACTTCCATCTAAAGTCATTCATATCTCCTAAACCACTCAATGTATATTTCTCCTGCTTTCAGAGTGTAATTATACATATTATATAGAGTGTAATTATACATAATTATATTGCGCTGGTATTGCTCCAAAATGAGTCACTAACACGCACTGGTATACAAGCTATCCCCGTCATGACACGCTAACACTCACCGGCTACAGAAAGCTTGACGGGCGTAGCAACAGTAACTAAGGGGGCGGGGCTTCTGCGAAAGGTCAATTCCCTATATGCAGGAATCTCCCAATCCTCAATTAGACGCCTTCTTCTGGTCCAAAATGCTGCAGCTCGACTTTTAGCCAACACCTCCAGATGTGAGCACACATAATGGATTTTTTATTTTCCCTCCACTGGCTTCCAGTGGATTTTTGAATTAAAATTTAAATTGTATTTTTCACGTTTAAAACTCTCAATGGTCTTGCCCCACTATATCTGACTGATCTTGTAGCTGACTGTGAATATACAATACCAACTACAAATGATGGGATGATCGGGCCTTTTCTGTCATCGCATCCAGACTCTGGAACCATCTACCTCAGGACTTGTGCTCCATCACTGATATGGAGCACTTCAAGTCTAATATTAAAACATTTTTATTCAGACAGGCTTTTAATACCTAGTACAGTAGTTATGTTTTAATCATCTGTTTTTTAATTCTTAATTATTTGTTTTTAACTTTTGTATTGTGCAGCACTCTGTGCACTTTTTGGCTGCTGGAACGGGCTCGATAAATAAAGTTTGGTTGATTGATTGATTGATTTAATGGATGATAACATCCAAAGCAGGTGAATTTGGACTATGTTCATTTTCCAATCTGTCTTCAAGATTCATGCTTGAAAGGTCACAACAAAAAGCCATGAAAGGATTACAGCTGGGCTATAGCTTGCAACAACTTCTGCATTTCTTGAGTTCAGTGAAGCAAGTCTGGATTTTTTTAAAATACTCTACCAAGTAATATTAGCTGCAGTGAAGGTCAGTACACATTGGTAAAGGATGCATTACAAGTTTACATTAAAAAAAAAGATGTGGGTGACCAGTTCTCCTTGCCCACCACTGACAGACTGTAGCTGTGATTAATTCTGCAGCCTTGGGATGACACAGCTGTCACTGCAGTAAAGGCTGTTTTCTCCTTGCTCTGGTCGTGACACAGTCCTTTTAAAAAGCTTGTAACATACAACATTGTGTGTAAAGTGTGAACTGAGTATTTTTTTTCTTGGCTGAAAAATAGTAATGAAGGTTATATATTCATCAGCAGTTCTGCTGTTCATAACATATATCGCTCTTAGACGCGGAGCAGTAAGATTGGACCACGGCAGCAGGTGAAGTGTGAAAAACAACTAAATCCAGCTTCAGCGTTATTTACCACATTCAGGCTGAGTGGCAGCTCAATCTGCCAATGATACCATCACTCATCAGACTTTTACAGGCAATAAAAAGGAGTAAAGGCATCGAGGACCATGACATCATAAATCATATTAATCTCGACGGAGCGTGCCTTAAACTAGACTGATCATAAAATATCTGTTCACATCAGCAGAAGTTATCGCAAGAGAGAAAATAAACATGGATAAATAATGAAACAGTAGAAACAAAAAACATAAAGGCCAACCCATCTTTCACTAGAAAAGTCTCAGTTGTTAATCATCTTTTTTTTTTTTTTTGCATCATTTCCTGCTTGTTTCATCTTTTTTATATAATTATTGTGCAGCTAAATACTGTGGTGTTTACATTTTCCATTGCTTTGAAGTTATTTTGGATTCATTGTTGCATTATGGTTTCTCACTCTCCAATATTTATTATTTTGCATTTTTTCGAAGCGGGTGGTTTTCCTGGTTACCTCCAACTCTAGGGGGCGCTGCTGCATTTTTACATTATACTTTGTAATACCTGATAAACACCGTCATATTCTGTGACCCTCTATAATAATATCATGACTATTATGGAAATATAGATGGTCACAGAATATGATAGCACTTATCAGATATTGTGACCACACTGTAACTTATAGAAAAACATTAAATACTTGAGCCAAGCTATTTTTGCGGACTCTCTACTTCTTCTAGGGAATAAAAAGTAACATCTGACCACTAATATCACGAGTATAATAAAAATATAGACGGTCACAGAATATGAATGCATTTATCAGATATTGCAAAGTATGGTGAAAAATGCAACAGCAACCCCTATGGTCACAATATACAGTGGTCACGGAATATGGTGTAACATAGCTACAATCTACATAGCTAATGTAGGTCACTGCATCCCTGATGCATCCTTACATTTTCTATGCTGATGATACAGTTGTTTACTGCCGAGCTAAAACAGTAGCTAAGGCTTTCCAGTTACTGCAATCCGCTTTTGACATCATCCAGTCAGATTTGTTCCGTCTCAAACTTGTCCTAAATGCTGATAAAACAAAAGGGATGTTTTTTTCAAATAGGAAGGCGGTTCCAGCAGATCCTCCTCTGATTTTATCTTCAAATGGTGTCCCTATTGAGTTTGTTGATTCCTATAAATATCTGGGTATCCTGATCGATTCACATCTCTCTTTTAAACTCCACGTGGAAAACCTAGTGAAGAAACTGAAAGTTAAACTGGGTTTCTTTTTCAGAAACAAATCATGTCTAACACTGAATGTTAGGAAACGCCTTGTATCTGTGACTTTCCTTCCCTCCATTGATTACGGTGACATTCTCTACATGAATGCTCCTACAAGCACCCTGCGGATGTTGGATGTTGTCTATCATGGTGCACTAAGATTCATAACTGGCTGTGATTATCGTACCCACCACTGCACCCTGTATTCACTGGTTAACTGGACATCATTAACCTCACGCAGACTCTTCCACTGGTACATTTTCATCTTTAAATCACTTCTTGGTCTGCTGCCCTCATACATCTCCTCCTACATGTCTTTGCGTGAGTGCAGCTACAGTGTGCGCTCTCAGGACATGATTACCTGCAGTGTTCCGTCAGTGAGGACTGAACTTGGAAAAAGGGCCTTCTCCTACTCTGCTCCTGCTTCATGGAATATCTTACAAAAAGATCTGAAGCTCTCGACCTTGACTTCTCTAAATGGTTTTCAGAATCTGTTGGAATCCTGGCAAAAACCAATGCAGATTTGTTCCTGTCTTTGATTTTATACGTCTACCTTATGTTTTGCTCGTTTTTTGATACTTTGTTTAAAAAAAAAAGTATTTCTTTCTTTTGTTTTTTCTCTTTTTTGTTTTCTATTGTTTATTGTTTATTGTTGTTTATTGTTTAAGGAAATTCTACCATTGCTGTTCATCGTTCTTTAGTTTTAGCAGGTCGCTTTCGTAAATGAGCCCATGAGGTTCAATACGATTTACCAGACTAAATAAAGGTTGAATGAATGAATGAACATGGGTAGTTGTCGACCGGGAGGTTGATCATAAACATATGTACATGTTAGGAGGATGCTCGAGAGAAGTGCAGCTCTACATCTGTAGCATCTGTAACTGTGACGCTGTAAGATGCTGCAGGTGTAAGAGACGCTGTGTGTTCAGGTGTATTAAGTCTAAATGTCTTTAAAACCTCACATCTTATTGTCCTCAAGCTTCATGAGAAACATTAGTAGTATTGAACACAACTGAAAAAGTCTAGTAGTGATGTTTTTTTTATTTCTCTATTAACACAAAAACAAGGAGTCCTCGACCTACGGCAACTCGGACTTACGGCAACGCATCATATTAATAAAAATATGAAATATTTTTTAAAAAATATGTGTTTAAATGTTCTTTATTTCATGTGTACAGCACTTTGTTGCAGCTGTGGTTGGTTTAAATGGTTTTATAAATAAAGTATAATTATAATTATAATTTTTAAGCGTATTTGCGCAGTTTCCGGCGGTTTCTGGAAATGCCGCCTCCGCCATTTTGCGGTTACATTTGGTTAGCTCCAACCTCTACAGCCTGCTTTGGAGGACTGTGTGTCCGATAAGAGGTTGCCTTATACGGATAAATGAGCTGGAAAACGCTCGGTGAACTCTGTGGACGTCTCAGGCCCGGAGCAGCAGCCGCCGATCGCTCCGCTGCATCCCACCACGCCGGCCGACACCACCAGCTCATGGGATGGGATAACCGCGGCTAATGGCGGAGCTAACGCAGACCCCCACCGGTGACACCGAGCTGACGGCCGGCGGAGAGGCCATCTGCGACCGAGAGCTCGCCTTGATGTCCGCTTGGCAGCCTAAGATGTTGGGGGACACCGAGCTAACATGCTAAAATGCGGATAAACAGCCGCGTAGCCTTTTGGAGGGATGACACCTTGAGCTAACGGGGGGACTAAAATGCTAAAGCAGCCCGGACCCGACTGGCGCGGCGGCAGAGAGCCTGCTGCAGCTGGGAGCTCGCATCGATGTCTGCCTGGTAGCCTCAGATGTTGGATGAAGACCGAGGTACCATGCTAAAACGCAGATAAACAGCTGGGCACCCTTTTTGGAGGGACGACACCGAGCTAACGGGGGGCTAAAATGCTAACGAGGCCCGACTGGAGACACGGACCCGACGGGCGGTGAAGACCAGCTTACAGTAAGAAATTGTATTTTTTAAATTTAATTACAAATAATTACTTAGGGTACTGTATGTCTCTAAATGTACTGTACAGTACTGTATGTGTTTTTTGATAATTATGTAGCTGTGTTAGGATAGGTAACTTGGTAACTGTTCATTACCGTACATGTACGTGTATCAGTGGCGGCTCGGGTGGTCCCCGACTTACGTCAAAATCGGGTTACGAACGGCCTGTAGGTCCGGAACTCGTTCGTAAGTCGCGGACTCCCTGTAAGTCGCGG
>JBBPBX010035577.1:0-25851 GCA_038048925.1 Garcialebias charrua
ATGGTCTGAGACTTTTCTGCATCATTCATATTACTGTCATTATTTTCAGTTCTTAGACTACCTGGAATCACTGAATCTTATCAACACATCTGGATCTGCCCATCTTTCATTGATTTTGGGTTCTGAATGATCGTGTCTTCATCAATGTTTCTCATGGTTCAATTATGGGTGCAAAATGTCACACTGTTAACTCCTGTAACTACACATCAGTGACAAAGAAGTCAAGTAAATGTCTGATATTAATGTTGTTATTGATCTCAGGGATTCAGCCCAACCCAGGGCCCTCCGTTAAAGGACAACACCCACCGTGACAGTAACAATTCACCATATTGGAGAATTACTGTAGTATTTTATGAATTTTATTTTCATTTTTGCATTTGGGCCAGGCGAGGGTTAAAAAAAAAAAAAAAAAAAAAACCCACTCCCGAATGAATCCGGAAACCTGGCCGAAGAGTCCCGAAGGGTCATGCCTTTTGTTACATTGATCTCCACCCAGAAAGCAAGGCAGAAGGTAGGAGTGAGTTTCCATGGAGGTTTATGAGAGTGAGAGTAAAACTGCATATTTCCTGGTGCATTTTTGTGTACAACTGGACCAGTGGTCTGCTTTTATTTTTTATTTATTTTATAGACCTTTTTAATAAGATATAACACCGCTGCGACTGTTGCTGGCTGCTCTCCTCTCCTCTGCCCAGAGAGGAGCGAGCCGCGCGGCTTCTCCCTGGCGCCCCGTTCCGCTGCGTCAGCTTTGAAGTTCGTGCCGGGGCTCGGTTCTGTCCCAGCCTTGTTGCTGAAGCACGGAGAGCACGGGAGAGCACGGGGAAGCCCGGGAGAGCACGGGGAAGCCCGCGCGCCTTGAGCTCCGCGCTGCGGCTGCCTTTCTACTCCCGACCTGTCTGGTCAGGGGAGAGAATAAAAAGGCGATGCGGAAATGAATGAATTTGTCGCGATCAAGCGAATTAAACTAGTATGTCTACGTGGATGCTGCTCAGAATATGACAGACATCAGTGAGCGACCGCTTCTCTTTTTTTTTTCCTCTCTAGAGCAGCGGTCATGGAAGTTGATGAAGGCTTATTAAAACTCCGCCTGTAACTCCAAGGCGGAATCTTTAGTGATGTGAATGCCCATATTTGGAGAGGGGCAGATCTTCCCGGAGCTTCTGCTAAAATCTGCTATAAATCATGAAATAACACATTTTGCATTATTTCTCTACAATATAAATAAACGCTCCTGTATTATTTTTAAATAAACTAATAAATATTAATGGCGATGCAATTTAAAAACATGGTGGGTCATGGACTTTAACTACAGTACTCCCAGTGAGTTTAAAAATAATTCAGGTCTCCATTTCCTGCATGTAAACGCTCGTAGCCTCCTAAAAAAACTTGATGAATTGAAAATCCTAATCAGTTCTTCTGGGGCAGATGTGATCGTTATCTCTGAAACGTGGCTCAACAAATCTGTTTTGAAAAATGACCTGGCAATCAATGAATTTAAGATCTATCGTTGTGATCGTATTAAAAAGGGAGGTGGAGTCGCTATTTACATCAGAGACTCTTTGGCTGCCAGGATTGCGTCTAAAAAACAATCGCAAACCAGTTTGAGGCTTTAGCTGTGAACATCAGCTTGAAGGGAGGTCAGATCATAACTGTTATAGGTTGTTATCGTCCCCCCTCCGCAACACCTGAAGCTCTGTCCTCCCTGACTGAATTCATAGGAAATTTAAAACACAATGAGATTGTTATGGTAGGAGATTTCAACATTGATTGGAATAAGTCGACCCCCCTCTGTGATAAATTCAAGGAATGTTGCCTATCTCTCAATCTAACACAACTTATCGATTCTCCCACCAGACCAAACAAAAAATGTCCCGAAAAATCTTCCACCTTAGATCTGTTTTTCACAAATGCACCTCATAAATTTCCTGGAACAGGTGTATTTGCTAACATTTTGAGTGATCATTCCGTAATAGCAGCTCTTAGATCTACTAAACTTCCACCTGCTGAGCCCAGAATAATTCAAAAAAGGGATTTGAAACGTTTCTGTGAACAGTCATTCCTCTGGGATCTATCCCACTTTGATTGGCAACGTATTCTACTAATCAACGACGTGAACACCGCTTGGAACTATTTTCATAATAGTTTCATTTTCTTTGTAAACAAACATGCTCCTTTCCGGCAGTTCAGGATAAAGGGCCGTGACAGCCCCTGGTTTACTCCTGAACTAGCTGACCTCCTGCACAGGAGAGATCATCTTTGGGCCGCAGCAAGAAAATCACACTCAGACACTGATTGGTTGAAATTTCGGCAGCTGAGGAATAAATGCACAACTGCCATCAAAGCCGCAAAACGTAATTACTTCTTATCTCAGACCTCCAAAAATCTAAACGACCCTAAAAAATTCTGGAAAACCATCAAATCTCTCTCAGGCACCCCCCAATCATCTGACCTCCCATCACAACTTCTTGTTGATTCTGTTCCTGTGTCAAATAAGCACGAGATCCTGAACTGTTTCAACAAACATTTTGTTGCTTCTAGTTCATTATTTGACACAGTTACAAATGGAAAATCAGCCACTTCATCTAATAACCAAACTTTTACAAATCAAATCCCTCCTACAAGTAAATCCTCAGTTAATCACACCTTCTCTTTTTCTCCGTTCTCAGTCCGTGAGGTAAATAAACTGTTAAAAGATCTTGATCCTAAAAAATCTGCAGGTCAAGATGAACTTCCTCCTTATTTCTTAAGGCTGGCTGCTCATATCATCACAGTCCCTGTGACTCACATCTTTAATCTGTCCATAAGCCAAAACACCATTCCGGATGCTTGGAAAACAGCCTTTGTTCTTCCTTTGCTGAAGGGAGGTGATCCCACCTCATTGAACAATTATCGACCGATCTCTAAACTCTGCATTTTAGCCAAGGTTCTAGAAAAACTGATAAACTCCCAGATCAAAAATTATCTGGACTCATTTAACATCTTACCTCTCCATCAATCTGGTTTCAGGAAAAAACACAGCACAACAACTGCTTCTCTGAAGGTTCTTAATGATGTTGTTGAAGCATTGGATGCTAAGGATTATTGTGCTGCACTTTTCTTAGACCTATCTAAAGCTTTTGACACTGTGGATCATAACATCCTGTGTCATAAGCTCTCAGAAATCGGTTTCTCTGATCACACCATCGGTTGGTTTTCTAATTATCTTTCCAATCGGACGCAATGTGTTCAACATAACGGTACTTTTTCCAACTATTTAGAGTCAGAGTCAGAGAGTCTTTATTGTCATTTGCACCGCATGTGGTACATGTGATGAAAACGAGATTATGTACACGGGGTCCCAGTTACATCCAACAACAAATGCAAGAGAAAAACAGTAATAACATCTAGAATTAACTAAGAAAAACATCAACTAGTAATACACTAAGCCTAATATAGTGGAAATAAACAGCAGCACGAACATGAGTTTGTATGAGCAGATGGTCACAGATGAACACAGATGAACACAGCAACAAGAAAACAGATCAGCATCAGCACAATGTGATATTTTGCAGTGTTTATTTTTTATTTTATTTTTATTTATTCATGAGTCTAACAGCCTCAGGGTAGAAGCTGTTCCTCAGTCTAGTGGTTCTACATTTGATGCTCCTCAACCTCCGTCCTGAGGGGAGTGGGGCAAAGAGTGAGTGTGCTGGGTGAGTGAGGTCTTTCATGATGCAGGTGGCTCTTTTCCTGCATCTGGAGGTGTAAATGTCTGTGATGGTGGGGAGACTGACTCCAACAGACTTCTGTGCAGCCTTCACCACTCTCTGTAGAGCTTTCCTCTCTTCAACTGTGCAGCCTCCATGCCACACGTTGATGCTGGAGCACAGGACGCTCTCCACTGCACACCTGTAGAACGAGGTGAGAACTGGGCTGCTCAGACCAGCACGTCTCAGCCGTCTGAGGAAGTAGAGTCTCTGATGACCTTTCTTGATCAGGCTGGTGGTGTTGTTGCTCCAGCTGAGGTTATCATTCAAGTGTACACCCAAGTATTTGTAGCTGGAGACCACTTCCACTGCAGATCCACCTATTTTCAGTGGGGCGTGGGTGTGTTTGTTCCTTCTGAAGTCCACAATCATCTCCTTTGTCTTCTTCACATTCATGTGAAGATTATTCTCTTTGCACCAGCTCTCCAGGTGTTCCACCTCCTGTCTGTAGCTGGACTCATCATTGTTTGTGATGCATCCCACCACCGCTGTATCATCTGCAAACTTAACAATATGACAGCCTGGAAGTGTGGCTGTACAATCATATGTGAGCAGAGTGAACAGAAGGGGGCTCAGCACACATCCTTGAGGAGAGCCAGTGCTGAAATGGTGTACAGTTAAAAATACAGTACAGTTAAAAAACAGTTAAAAATGGTGTACCACAAGGCTCAGTATTAGGACCAACCCTCTTTACAATCTACATAGCTAATGTAGGTCAGAGCATCCCTGATGCATCCTTACATTTCTATGCTGATGATACAGTTGTTTATTGCCGAGCTAAAACAGTAGCTAAGGCTTTCCAGTCTCTGCAATCCGCTTTTGACATCATCCAGTCAGATTTGTTCCGTCTCAAACTTGTCCTAAATGCTGAAAAACAAAAGGGATGTTTTTTTCAAGTAGGAAGTCGGTCCCAGCAGATCTTCCTCTGATTTTATCCTCAAATGGTGTTCCTATTGAGTTTGTTGATTCCTATAAATATTTGGGTATCCTGGTCGATTCACATCTCTCATTTAAACTCCACGTGGAAAACCTAGTGAAGAAACTGAAAGTTAAACTGGGTTTCTTTTTCAGAAATAAATCATGTCTAACACTGAATGCTAGGAAACGCCTTGTATCTGTGACTTTCCTTCCCTCCATTGATTACGGTGACATTCTCTACATGAATGCTCCTACAAGCACCCTGCGGATGTTGGATGTTGTCTATCATGGTGCACTAAGATTCATAACTGGCTGTGATTATCGTACCCACCACTGCACCCTGTATTCACTGGTTAACTGGACATCATTAACCTCACGCAGACTCTTCCACTGGTACATTTTCATCTTCAAATCACTTCTTGGTCTGCTGCCCTCATACATCTCCTCCTACATGTCTTTGCGTGAGTGCAGCTACAGTGTGCGCTCTCAGGACATGATTACCTGCAGTGTTCCGTCAGTGAGGACTGAACTTGGAAAAAGGGCCTTCTCCTACTCTGCTCCTGCTTCATGGAATATCTTACAAAAAGATCTGAAGCTCTCGGCCCTGACCTCTCTGGATGGTTTTCAGAATCTGTTGGAATCCTGGCAAAAACCAATGCAGATATGTTCCTGTCTTTGATTTTTTTGTACATCTACCTTATAATGTTTTTGCTACTTTTTCTTTTCTTTTGTTTATTGTTTAATGTATTTGTATCATTGATGTTCATCATTCTTTAGTTTGTAGCAGGTCGCTTTCGTAAATGAGCCCTCGAAGCTCAATAAGATTTACCTGACTAAATAAAGGTTGAATGAAAAGTAGAATTATTCATTTTGTGATGTAGTTTGTGTATTACAGTTAGTAAAATTAAGTAGAACTATTCATTTTGTGATGTAGTTTGTATATTACAGTTAGAAAAATTAAGTAGAATTATTCATTTTGTGATGTAGTTTGAAGGTTTTCATTGTTTGAACAAACTGTGAAATAAGGGGCAGATATAATAAGATTTCATCTTATAATAATAATAATAATAATAATAATAATAATAATAATAATAATAATAATAATAATAATAATAATAATAATAATAATAATAATAATAATAATAATAAACTTTATTTGTATAGCACCTTCCTACAATGCCTTGCATTGACCAAGGTGCTTAACAGGATAAAAAGATGAATAAACTGGAACAATAAATCAGTGAAAATAGAATAAAAAACAACAGTAATAAAAGAAGGCAATGGAAATAAAAAATGCTACATACTAAAATACCAAAGTAATAAAAGTTACACACTGAAAGCTTTTTTGAACAAGTGGGTCTTCAGTCTGGTTTTGAACAGAGTCAGATCAGAGGTGGCACGCAGCTCAAGGGGGAGGCTGTTCCAGGCTTTTGGGCCGGCAACAGAAAATGACCGGTCTCCCCATTGTTTGTACCTTGAGCGAGGCACCTCCAGCAGGTGTTGACTGGCAGATCGTAAAGCTCTGCCGGGCTGATGGGCTTTCAAAAGTTCTGAGATGTAGAGAGGTGCAAGTCCATTCAGAGCTTTGAAAACAAACAGGAGCAGCTTGAACTGTATCCTGAACTGAACCGGGAGCCAGTGTAGAGAGGACAGGACAGGAGTGATGTGTTCATATTTTCGTGTGTTGGTCAAAAAGCGCGCGGCAGAGTTCTGTACAAGCTGTAAACGGGAGATGGAGGATTGATTAATACCAACATACAAAGCATTACAATAATCAAGTCTGGAGGTCACAAAGGCATGGATGGCCTTCTCCAGATCACCACGGCTGAGAAATGACTTGACTTTGGAGAGCAGACGGAGCTGGAAAAAGCTGGTCTTGACAACAGAACTGATCTGTTTATCAAACTTTAAGTTGGAGTCAAGCTGCACTCCAAGATTTCTGACCACCGGGTTGAAGTGGGGGAGGGGAAAACCAACACTGGGACTGGGAAGGATGTTGCTGGTGTCATCAGGTGCACCAAATAAAATGCATTCAGTTTTATCTGTGTTTAGGTGGAGGAAGTTTTGAGAGAGCCAGTGCTTAATGTCATTTAAGCAGTTGACAAGAGTGTTTGAACTGAGTGAGGGGTTGGGAGTGACTGGCAGATAGATTTGTAAATCGTCTGCATACATGTGAAAAGACAGATTATGACGTGCAATGATTGATCCTAATGGCAGCATGTAAAGAGAAAAGAGGACTGGCCCCAGAATGGATCCCTGTGGTACGCCAGAGGTCAGAGGGGTTGATGAAGAGGAGGACAGATCGCCTATCATGACAGAAAAGGTTCTCCCAGTCAGGTAAGATTTGAACCACTCAAGCACAGCTCCCTGGAGGCCAACCAGCTGAGACAAGCGGTTGATTAGTACCTGATGGTCGACGGTGTCAAAAGCTGCTGAGAGGTCTAACATCACCAGCAGAACTGGGTTTTTTGCATCCAGGGACAGAAGAATGTCATTCTGCACTTTGAGCAGTGCAGATTCAGTACTGTGACGAGCTCGAAAACCTGACTGAAATTTTTCAAACAGGTTGTTGTGCTCAAGAAAAGATTGAAGTTGAATAAAAACAATCTTTTCCAGGACCTTTGATAGAAATGACAGATGGGAAACTGGTCTGAAATTAGAGAGAGCTGTAGGATCTAGGCCTGGTTTTTTGAGAAGAGGCCTGACCACAGCGTGTTTGAAAGCAGATGGCACATAACCTGAAGTTAGACAGCTGTTAATAAATGACAAAACACAAGGACCAATTACATCAAAGGACTGTTTGAACATTTTAGAGGGAATGATGTCCAGAGAACAGTTTGTTGGTTTCATCTGCTGAACCACCTTGGTGAGGTTAGGCAGTGAGACCAGGTCAAACTGGTCAAAAACAGCTGTGGTTATTGCAGACGCACATGATTGGACAGTGTTTGATGGGCTGACAATGTTCTGCCTGATAGAGTCTATTTTGTTGACAAAATAGCTCTGAAAGTCATCACAGGTAGACTGAGTGGCAGTTTTCAGAACATTGACAGATGGATTGATAACAGACTGGAGTGTGTTGAATAGCGTCCTCGGCCGGTTGCAGCTGGTGGAGATTAAATTGGAGAGGTACTGTGATTTGGCCTGCTTAACAGCATGTTGATAATCACAGAGACAGTCTCTCAGTATTCCCTGGGATACATGAAGCCGGTCCCGCTTCCATTTTCGCTCTGCTTTCCTGCAACGTTGTCGAAGAGCCCGCGTCGTTTCGTTGAGCCATGGTGATGGTCTGTTTTTTGAAGATGCCTGTTTGAGAGGAGCAATGGAGTCCAAGATCGTTGTGCAGATGTGATGGAAGGAGGTGATGAAGTCCTCAGGATGTAGAGATGGGTCCAGGCTGACAGCAGAACATAAGTCAGTGCTCTTAAAGGGGACTACATATTCAAAATTCACTTTTTAATGGTTTTTTTACTCAACTTTGGGTATTTACTTCATAAAAAAACAGTCCTAAGGTCAAAAAAATGCACCCAGTGGTTTATTTACTCTAAGTAGATTTATTTTACTGTGATAATTACGCTTCGATTGCACTTCCTGCGGTTTGTGACGTCACAAACCGTAGCCACAACCCACAGCCACAACCCATCCCAACCTTTGTCCCGCCCCCGTAACCTAGCAACCCCTGGTGATGCTCCACCCACGCGGTTCCTGAGTTCATCTCAGCCTGCACAGTAGGTGGCGGTATGCACCTAACAGTTGTTTGCGATCCGCCATAAATCAAATGGAGAAGAAGAAGAAGAATGTAGTTCATCTCAGCACAATGGCTCCTAGAGTTCGATGTTGCGTTGTTGGCTGCATTACACAACATGTGTCGATGCACACTCTTCCAGTCTCAGAGAGCAGAGATGCGTGGCTTAATTTCATTTTTAATGGCAATGTCCCGGCGACATTACCGAAGAAAGTTGTAGTTTGCGCAGCACATTTCACAACAGACTCATTTCTCAACTACCAACAGTACCAGACCGGATTTGCACAAAAACTTCTGCTTAAGGAAGGTGCTGTTCCATCTATTCGTCAAAGTTCTGCAGATGACGCTAGTGTAAGTACAGAACAGACTGATGTCTTTTAAATTATTTATTAGCATTCGGTATGAAGACGTGTTCTTCTGCAGTTTAGTAGCCTGGCCCTCGCCATTCCTACGCAGCTCCGCTCAATTCTCATTTCCCTTCACTGCTGGGTCTGGGACTTGTCCCATAGACAAGGATATCTCCGGTAGATTTTTGACCGGACCAATCAGAGAACAGAAGGCGGAGTTTTGAACGACGTCGACTGACGTCGTCATTCAAAATGGCTGCCGCCACGAAGGAATTTTCAATAAAACAAGGTAAAAAACTATTATTTCTCTGCTGATAAAAAATGTATTTCTTAGCTAACGTTATATCAGAAGTGTTCCTGAGCAATCAGAGAGCAGAAGGCGGAGTTTTGAACGACGTCGACTGACGTCGTCATTCAAAATGGCTGCCGCCACGAAGGAATTTTCAATAAAACAAGGTAAACTATTATTTCTCTGCTGATAAAAAATATATTTCACCGCTGACGTTATATCAGAAGTGTTCCTGAGCTTAACAGTTCCTAAATCAATTCACGAAATGGTCAAATCTGCTGGATTTAAATAGTTTCGGTTTGACATTTTCCAAACAGCCTCGGGTGCGCTACGAAAATAAATGATAAAAAATCGAATTTTATCTCAAATGTTTCATCTAGGCCAACAGTCAGTAAATTAGAGACATATAATTACACACTGGTAGCAGAAAAAATATCCACCGAGTGGTTTCTGAGCTTTTTATCTGAATAGCCTGGACCTCGCCAGGCTAAACTAACAAAACTCCGCCTTCTGTTCTCTGATTGGTCCATTCAAAAATCTAACGGAGAAATCGCTGTCTATGGGAGAGATGCCAGACCCTAGTACAAAGCGAAGTGAAGGACATGGGTCTGGTATCAACCAGGCTAGCAGTTTAGCTACAGCCTGTGCTAACTGTTTGTGTTCACGGCTTGAACACGATTTAGCGCAGGCTTATTGTTTATGATTAGCTTGTGTTAACTGAGAATTAATGTTCAACCTGTTCAATATTGGTTTCGGCAGTGCAAGAAGCAAGAAGTGCCGTTCTGCATGAACATGATTTGTTGTTTATGAAATGCTAACGCGGAGCTACAGCTAATGCTAAGGCTGTGTACCGCGTGTGTGTGTGTGTGTGTGTCGTGGGGCTGCAACAACGAATCGATAAAATTTGGCTATTAAA
Source organism: Garcialebias charrua (assembly GCA_038048925.1). NCBI lineage: Eukaryota > Metazoa > Chordata > Actinopteri > Cyprinodontiformes > Rivulidae > Garcialebias > Garcialebias charrua. The sequence goes on from JBBPBX010035577.1 coordinate 9,956, forward strand.
AGCGTTGGTAACTAATTTCATCATCGATTCGTTGTGTCGCGCGATTATGCTTCTTTCACGGCGCCGCAGACCTGTTTTGTTCACTTGAACGTTGTAGAAAAGCTGGCTGACTGAATAAAGTTTGAAAAACAAACAAAAAATACCTCTGCAGCTTGCTGTGTGTTGCTTGAACAGACCAAGGAGGGAGGCGTAAACAGAACAGATAAATAATCGTTAGTTGCAGCCCTATAGTGTGTGTTTTCATCTTAATCTGAACGATTGTCTTTACAAAGCTGGTAGTTGTAACACTTTGAGACCTAATATTTTCTACTGATGGTCACAAGATCCTGTTTATCAAAACCATAAAAAGTCTTCTGAGTGACAAATATGCTAATTATCACTGTCCTCTTCAAATATTTTCTCCATAACATCAGCAGCTGTTATGTAGAGCATAATAATAATAATAATAATAATTAATTCAATTTATAACGCACTTTTCATTACTGAAAATCTCAAAGTGCTACACATATATTGAATGCTACACACATTCATAAACCGGTGGCGGCAGACTACCATGCAAGGTGCTTTCCAGTCCTACCGGGAGCAACTCATATATATGTTATTTATGTTTTCAGTACAGTGCATAATATCCAAGTGTTGTAGGTCACCTCAATGCTCACTAATAAATATATAAAAAGCTGAATGTGCTGCATGAGACAGTGTCTCATCTTGCATAATACTGTAGTGGGCCAAGCTGCAAACAATTCTAGTTTGTGTTCACATGTTGTTTTGCCAGAAATATATTGTCAAAATCTTTAGTCCAGCTGTGATGAAGTGTGATAACAGTTTAACTGTATTTGTATACTTTTAGGTCATTCTGCAAAATTTGGAAGCTATACAATGATGAACATGAGAACCAACACTGTCATCGATATTCAATTAGTTCAGGTGAGTACAAATTAATGTCTCTGTAGGGAGATTTAAAATGCATGGACTTGCATGTGGTAATGCTTTTTAACATACTGGTGTTCTTTCAGAGCAATGAAGTTGGTGGCAGCACTAATATGGAGAAGGAGGGTCTGAAGAGAAGCCTTGCACTATTGGAAGAGCACAAATTGACTATTGACTGCATAGTCACTGACAGACATCCACAGATTCAGAAATTTCTCAGGGAAAGCCAAATCAATCAGTTTTATGATGTCTGGCACATGGAGAAAGGTACATTGTTTTTATAACAATTCATATACATTGTGTAAACTGTTTAAAAATATGAAAAACAAAAAAACAGAACTGAAAATAAAAAAAATTATAGATGAAGAGATCTATATAAAATAGTATTTTCTTATATAGGAATTTCGAAGAAGCTAGACAAGATAAGTAAGAAAAAAAAATTCGAGGAACTGAAGAAGTGGTTACCAGCCATTAAAAATCACATATACTGGACTGCAGCAACATCCCAAACCGGACCAGAGAGGGTGGCGAAATGGACATCAATTCTAAACCATGTCCGGGATGTCCACGTCCATGAGGACCCTGCCTTCCCCACCTGTCTTCATGCCGTTCGAAAAAGCAAAGACAAGAAAAAATGGCTCACAGCAGGTATCTTTATCAAAAAAACTGAAAATGTAAAATTTTGAATTAAATTTTATCACAGTACTGCTATTATTTTTTTCAGCAACTCCTACATTTTACCAGCTGGAGAAACTGATCAGTACAAAAAGGGTCCTAAAGGATGTTTCCAAACTCAGCCCACACCACCAGACATCTGCATTGGAATCTTTTCACAGCGTGATCTTGAGATTTGCTCCTAAAAATGTGGTCTACCCTTTCCTTGGAATGCTTTGCAGGTAAATATTTTTATTTTTTAATATTTTACTCTGAATAAATTTTGTCACATTTTTGTTAATTTTGTTCTTATACAGACTCTACCTGGCAGCGCTTCATTTCAATGAAAATGCAGGACGAGAGCAGGCAACAACATCCTCAGGTGATCCGCGTTATCGGAGACATTTCCCCAAGTCCAAGAAGGGCGAGTGCAGAGTAAAGCCCATAAAAACAGAAGCAACGTTTGGTAAGGGTATAAAAATATTTTTATTTTAAAACTTGGCCACTTTTTATGAAATATATATATATTTTTTTAAATGACACAAAGTATGTACAAAATGAGTGAACTGACTGTTTTCTTTATACACAGGTTATGTTGATGACTTGCTGTTTCTGATTATGGGACCAGTCTTTGAAAACCCAGAACCATATCGTGTAGAGATGCTCAAAATACAAGTCCCTCCAGAACTGTCTGCTGAGTACGAACATCCAGAAATGGAAGAGGTGATCAGTAAGTTCGTGTCACGTTTCAACCGAGCGGAGGCAGTCGGAAGCCAACATATTCTCCTTGGTGGTCTGGAAACTCAAGGCGAATCCGTAGGACAACACACGAGGGGAGGACAACTCTGATCCTGCGTCCAAGATATCCCCAACACCAGCTGACAAAGCTTCTATATGCCATAAACCTATAACGACTGAAAGAAAAAAAATATTTTGTGTAATAAAAAGTGTATTTTGGAAAAATGTGGTGTTTTATTTGTTGCATTTTATAATACTATTATGCTAGACAATAATTGTTCTATGCCCATAAAAGTTGAGAAAGATTGAAATCTTTGTTGTGTAGAAAAAAGTAAAAAAATGTTGCCCTAGAGGCACTATTGAACCTTGAAAATAATGTAATTACTTCAACGGGATTTGCCTCATTAAATACAACATCAATGTTTTTATAAGAAATGCAATGTCATAAAACTTACTTTTCTATTCCTCTTACATTTAAGCCCCCATAATCTGCTCTCCATATGTTGAAGGCATTTTGTAGAGAATAGACATTCAGGCACACAGGGTCTAAACCAGGATGAAGAGTAATGCACGGAGGTGGTTCATCCAACTGCTGCAGTCGCCGTGTAACCTGTATTGAATATCATAATTTCAGTTTGTTAGAACTATTGTGTTGCTATTGTACTTAATGGTCATTAAATTATATAAATTTTGTATCAACGTTACCTGGTTAATCTCCAGACAGCATACATTTTCAACTTCAGTTGGCATGGTCCCACATTTACCACAAAAACACCTACATATAATAAAGGTGAGGTAAGTATTGTAAGTTTATTTGATGAGAAAAATAAGTTTCTTTGATAAATATTATTTTAAAGAAATATAATAAATTTGATAGCAAAAATGGCATTTTCAATAGCAAATATGACTTTTTGCTATCCAGTATAATGTTAAATGTGATATTTAAAATAACTTATTTCATAACAAATATAAAAACACATTAGATAACAAATATACATTTATTTTTTAACATAAATGATAAATTTAAAAGGAAAATTAAAGTATTTTAGAGATAATCAAACGTAATATTACAAAAACAATTAAATGTAACCACACATAAAGTACCTCATTGTCAATTTATAAGCAACTGTATTGTTAGATAGCCAATATAACGTTGCAAATAAAATAATAGTGTCACACAAATAGCATTACAGTAATTTCGTATTGCAATGTTGATAACATGAGTTTTTAGTCTAAACATGAATCACCATTCAGACAACGCTTGCTGCATCCTTAATTGTTGTGCAGGTTGATCCACGTCTTCAGCCTCTGGGTCTGACTCAGGGTCAAATATATACGGCTGTAAGACGGAGCTGCTAGCAGTAGCCATTTCTAAAGTTAAATGCTAACGTGAACCCTTTGGAGGGCGGAGTTTATGTAAATAGATTTTAGAAGGGCGTGCACTTCCGAGCTCATTATCATAAACAGCCTGTTTTGAACGGAAGTGAAATTTGGCAGAATTAGAAAGGGGATATTTTATTATCTAAGCATTATTTTGTGTATAAAATTGACTGAAAATGGTCTGGATAGCACACAGATACATCACAAAAAATTATATATCCTACATTTGGTCCCCTTTAAAGGCATCAGTGAACTGACTTGGGGTGGATGGGGTGATGGAGCGGCAGAGATGTGCTGGGAGAACAGCTTTTGGTGCAAGAGGGGTGGAAAATTCAAATAATATGGGAAAGTGGTCCGAAATACAGGTGTCTAGGATCTCCACAGCTGATATGTGAAGGCCGTGGGAGATAATTAAGTTCAGTGTATGACTCTGGCTGTGCGTGGCCCCGGAGACAGACTGCAACAGGTTAAAAGAGTCCAGAAGGTCCTGAAACTCAGATCCAAGTTGATTACTTGGGCAGCAAGTGTGTACGTTGAAATCTCCACAAAAGAGCAGCGAGTCAAATTTTGGCAGCAGTTCAGCCAGTAGTTCTGAAAACTCACTGAGAAAGTCTTTATTGTATTGTGGAGGCCGATAAAAGAGGCCACACAGCAGAGGTTTAGCAGATTCCAGCACAAAAAACATTATTTCAAAGCTGTTACAAGGTGTAACAAGGTGTACCTTTAAGACCAATTGTTAGCATGATTAACTCGGTCACTTACAATGTTTCCAAATATCTGGCATCTGTACTCATCCCTTTAGTTGGCAGCTCAGAACACCACATACAGAACACCATGGACTTTGTGGATAAGGTGAGGGATGTCATCATGGAGACTGATGAAACAATGGTCTCTTTTGATGTCACATCACTCTTTACGTGCATTCCTGTTGATGAGGCAGTAGAGGTGGTCTGTTTAAGGTTAAAATCAGACACCACTCTGAACAGCAGGACCACGCTTTCCACAGAGCAACTGTGTCAACTCTTGAAACTGTGCCTGCAGTCAACCTACTTCACATATGGGGAGCAATAATATAGGCAGAAACATGGGTGTGCTATGGGGTCTCCAGTTCCCTTTCAGTCGGTCTCTCGGTGCAACATACTTGCTATGGGAATTTCACCCCCACGCGATTACCTGAAGGAATATACTCACGCCTTTACGGCTAGGGGTGTCACCGCCGCGCCAGAGGCCCCGCCCTCAAGGTACTTAAGCGGCTTGCGCCCCTCCATCTTTCTCTTTTTGCCCTTCACATCGCTTAAACACATGAACGTCGTGGGACTTCTCTGGTGTCGCATCGCTCGACTGAGGTGAGCTTGCTCCCTACACTGAGTGTACAGAGAAATTTTCCTGCGTATTGCTGGGCTGGCGAAAGCTGGTCCAGCTTTTTTCTACTCACCTTCGAAGTTTTCTTCTTTCCGCAACTTTTCGCTCGACGGCGCTAACTATGTCACAACCTCCTGCTAGCCATTAGCAGACTAACCAACGAAAGCAAGACAACGGAGAAGACGGCTTCAAACAAAAGAAAACTAGGAACAACTTTGACGCTTCTCGCCAGACATGGCTCCCGAGAAGGAAAACGGAGGACAAGGAGGAGGAAAACCAAGACAACGAGTCCTCGCTCGCGTCCATGCCCCAGCGGATGCGGCTACTCCCTCTCGGCGAGGAACACCCACAAGGCCTGTCCTGTCTGCCTAGGGATTCTACACGCGAAGAAAGCGCTGGAATTCCCCGACTCCTGCTCTCACTGCCGTCGAATGTCGGCAGTAGTGAGGAAACGATGGGCTGACGCGTTGGCTAAATCCATGGCTAGAAACGCGGCGCTGAAGGTCGCACGTCGCACTAAAGTGCTCCCTCCTGAACCGGAGCCTGACAACGTGGACCTGGAATGCAACGGCCGAGTCGGAGAGGACAACATGTCGGACTCCTCAGTTGCCGCCGAGGACTCGACGCCTGAAGTGTCCGACCAAGACACCGAATATGGTCACAAAGGGGAAACTATTGATTCCTCCCAGAACCTGGCGCAAATCTTACCGGAACCGGACTTGTCGGTACCTGCCCTGTTTGACCTGTGCCACAGGGCGGCAGATGCCCTGGAGGTCACGTGGCCAGACCCGACGCCTCGCCAACATGCTATGAGGCTAGCGGGAAGCTACTTCTACGCGAAACAATCGACAACGTCGCAGAAAATGCCCATTTTTCCGGACTTCCTCATGGAGCTCAAACGCTCCTGGGCGGAACTCGGAGCTTCCGTCATGCTGCCATTATCCCGACTCCTTGACGTCACGGGAATGGAGACAGAAGGCCTCGCCAATGCACCCCCGATAGAGGAGACTCTGGCGGCTTACTTGGCCCCCACAGTCACAGGGACGAAACCCACGCTACCCAGCAGGGCCTGTCGCGCTTCAGAGAAACAACTCGAGAAGTGCTACAAGGCTCAGGGCCTCGCAGCTCGTGCAATGAATGCATCGACCATGGTGCAGGCATACCTGGCGGAAAAACTCCAACATATCCAGGTAACAAAAGACGAGCAGGATGCGACGGAAGCCATGGAGGAGGCCCGCCGTGCCTCGGACCTCGTGATCCGCATTATGGGGACAATAGCCATTTCCTAAGGCAAGGCAATGGTGGAAATAGTTGTCACCCAGCACCATCTTTGGCTAACTCTGTCGGACCTCCCAGAAAACCAGAGGTCCACTTTCCTCCAGCACCCCATCGAGTCGATGGGACTCTTCGGGGGAGCATTGGAACGCGTCCAGGCCAGGCTGGAACAAAGACGCACACAGGCGGAAGCCCTCCGTGAGGTGTTGCGAGGAAAAGCTTTGCACCCCCAAAGGAAGACACGCGTGGCCCACCACGGAAGAGACCCGTTGGTGGCGGCGAAACCTTCCAGTACCAGCCAAGGACCTCTTCAGTGACCCAATGTGGAAAACAGACTCGAACCTGATGAAACAGGACGATTTGACAATTTTACAGGTTTGCCCGTCCACGTGGTACGGGAACCTGACCTCTTGAGCCCAGTCTCCACTTGTAAAAAACTACGAGGAGTGAGTGGTGTATGTGCGTGCACCAAACATAACTCGAATTTTGCATGTGTACACAAAACAAACACTGTTTCAGACATGTACGAAAATAAAAGTACCAAAACACAGACTACTCTGATTCTTGACTCAAGTCCCATTTTTATAAACAATCCATATGGTCAAACTATGAACAACAGCAAGATACACGAGCTCTGCCAAGGGCGGTCAGATCTCGCAATATCTTCTGTTGGGCCGACCAGCCTGCTCAGAGGAGTGCAAGGGAGGTCAAAGGTCACCCCTCTGGCGCTAAAACACGACGAGCAGCAATTCAACATGCCCTCCAGGCTCAGCGCACATGCGCAGGCCTGGAAGGCGTGTTTACCAAATGAGTGGGTCATGACAACGATACGTCATGGGCTCAAGTTGCAGTTCTCAAAGAAACCGCCCCGCTTCACAGGGGAGCTGCAATCTAAAATTAACCCAAAATGTGCACACGTACTGAGGGAGGAAGTTTCAACAATGCTGCAAAAGGGAGTGATTAGCCTGGTCTCAGGACGCAAGCTACGCTCTTGCCACTACAGTAAATACTTCCTGGTGCCCAAAAAGGATCATTCCCTGAGACCGATTCTGGATCTCAGGACTCTCAACAAGAGGATTAAAACATTTAAGTTCAAGATGCTTACACTACGGCAAGTCCTCCAGTCTGTGAGACCTGGAGACTACACGTGTACAATGGATTTAAAAGATGCCTATTTCCATATAGGTGTATGGAGGAAACACAGGAAGTTCCTCCGCTTTGCCTTCGAGGGTAACGCTTATGAATTCAAAGCTTTACCCTTTGGTTTAAAGACTGCTCCGCGTACATTTACCAAATGTCTGGATGCAGCCCTGACCCCTCTTAGGAATCAAGGACTCAGGGTCATGAATTACCTCGATGACCTGCTGATTCTGGCTGAAAGCAGAAAGCAGGCCCAGTCACACTCCTATAGGGTGATTTCTCACCTGGAGTCTCTTGGTTTTGTCATAAACCTACAAAAAAGCGATTTGACTCCATCGCGGGTTACCGTATTTTTGGGAGTGCAGATCGACACCGTCCAGTACAGAACATGGCTCTCAAAGGAACGAGTTTCCTCCATTCGCCGTTGCCTGGAAAGGTTTAAACTGGATCAACTGGTCCCTGTGAAAACCTGCCAACGCCTCTTAGGCCTCTTGGCGGCAGCCATTCCCTGTGTGCCACACGCATTACTAAAAATGCGGCCCATACAAGTATGGCTAAACCAACGAATACAACCAGACCTGCCTAATCAGGCAGAGAAGGTTAGGATAGACCTAGAGTGCCTGGAGGCCCTGGAACCCTGGAGAGACTTGTCCGTTTTCACGGAAGGGGTCTCATTGGGAAGGGTGTCATCTCGTGTGGTCATCACGACGGACACCTCAAAAACTGGATGGGGGACGATCTGTAGAAACCAGAATGCCCACGGCCTTTGGAATGAACAGGTAGCAAGATTACATATCAACTTCCTGGAGTTGTTGGCCGTTCTTCTGTCACTAAAAAAATTCTTCAATAAAGGTCTGATTGCTGGACAACACATCCTAGTGAAATCAGATAACAGGACCACAGTGTCCTTCATCAACAGAGAGGGAGGAACAAGGTCCCAGGCCCTCTTAGGACTGGCACAGAGGATGCTCACATGGTGTGCTCCAAGAATCTTGTCACTTAGGGCGACTCATGTCCCTGGTGAACTAAATTATGGGGCGGACGCCCTTTCAAGAGGACCTCTTTTGACGTCAGAATGGAGCCTGAATCCACTGATTGTGGAACAGGCCTGGTCACGATTTGGGAAAGCCTCTGTGGACCTGTTTGCCTGCAGGGCTAGCTCCACTGTGACCTCTACTTTTCCTTGAGGGAAGCAGACGCTCCATTGGGTATAGATGCTCTGGCACATGATTGGCCTGCAGGGGTGCTCTACTATGCCTTTCCACCCGTCCCTCTGATTGGGGCGACATTGGAACGGGTACGTCAGGGAGCTCTCTCCTTGATTCTCATAGCCCCAAGGTGGCCACAGAAGACGTGGTTCCCGGAGCTGATTTCAATGCTATCTGGGATACCATGGCAATTGCCTTCTCACGGGGACCTACTGACTCAGGCACATGGGTAGCTTCTACACCTACGTCCAGAGTTGTGGCAACTTTCGGCCTGGCCTCTGAAGGGATCTGGCTGAGAGCCTAAGGCTTTGGTTGCTTTTCCCAAAACAAAGAACAAATTAAAAAGGACCTGAGAGGTTACCCTGTGCTTGGCTTGGGTTCTCTACCTCTACATCTGTCACCCAATTTCTTGTGACTTGGTGGGTCCATTCTTTCCTCCTGTTTCTCAGGATGTTCCATTGGGAAAAGGGGATGATGAGTATTCACACTAATGGAGCATGCTTAAGCTGTCTCTAGTTGGTGTATACATATATATGCCTAGTGGAAACATCACGTTGGTGTTTCTTGCATTTGGCATTTTTTCCTCTTAGCATGTGCTTTTCTGCATTCCCTACAGAAAGTAGCTGGGAGATGCCTGTCCTTTAGGACAGATGTTCTCACTTGTACTTTACTGAGCATTTCAAGGACGTGAATGGATTACATTCCCATAGCAAGTATGTTGCACAGAGAGACCGACTGAAAGGGAACTGAAAGTTATGTACCATAACTCATGTTCCCTGAAGGAAGGGAACGAGGTGCAACATATCTGGCCCTTCTCAATGCTGAAAGCTCGGTGAAGTGCAATTTTGGAGAAAGATGGAGGGGCGCAAGCCGCTTAAGTACCCAGAGGGCGGGGCCTCTGGCGCGGCGGTGACGCCCCTAGCCGTAAAGGCGTGAGTATATTCCTTCAGGTAATCGCGCGGGGGCGCAATTCCCATAGCAAGTATGTTGCACCTCGTTCCCTTCCTTCAGGGAACATGAGTTATGGTGCATAACTTTCAGTTTCTCCTATTGTTGCCAACCTGTACATGGAGGAGGTAGAAAAGAGAGCCTTGACGTCCTTTTCAGGGAGACCACCAAGTCATTGGTTCAGGTATGTTGACGACACCTGGGTTAAAATTAAATCTCAGGAAGTCCAACATTTCACTGATCACATCAACTCTGTGGATAAATATATCAAGTTCACACGAGAAGATGTAAAAAATGGCAGGTTGGCTTTCTTGGACTGTGAGGTCTCAGTTTCTGATAGAGGAAATTTGCAAACTGAGGTGTACCGCAAACCCACACACACAGACCAGTATTTACAGTTTGACTCCCATCACCCTCTGGAACACAAGTTAGGAGTCATCAGGACTCTGTACCACAGAGCAGACAGCGTCCCCACTAACTCAGGAGCCAGACAGAAGGAGAAATCACACACAAAACAGGCTCTAGAGAAATGTGGATATCCTAACTGGGCCTTCCTGAAAGCAGAGAAGAAACCCAAACAGGACTCCAGCCAGCCATCAGGTGAAAAGAAGGAACCCAGACCAGTGGTCATTCCGTATGTTGCGGGAGTTTCAGAGACATTGAGACGTTTATTTTCTAAACACAACGTCCCAGTGGCTTTTAAACCCCAAAATACATTACGGCAAAGACTGGTTCATCCCAAAGATCCAGTCCCCCGGCACAAACAGAGTAATATTGTGTATGCTGTTCAGTGTCAGGAGGGCTGTGATCAGTCTTATATCGGGGAAACTAAACAGCCACTGGCCAAAAGGATGGCCCAGCACAGAAGATCAACATCATCAGGTCAGGACTCTGCAGTCTACACTCATCTCCACGCCAGCGGTCACTCTTTCAGGGATGAAGATGTTCACATCCTTGATAGAGAGGAACGATGGTTTGAGAGAGGAGTAAAGGAGGCCATCTTTGTGAAAAGAAACCGTCCATCATTAAACAGGGGTGGAGGCCTCCGGGTTCAACTGTCCCCCTCTTACAATGCTGTTATTGCTAGTATCACTCAGCCCTCTGTGAATAGCAAACAACCATCAGGGTGCTAACGATCCATCGTTAGGCTGATGGTCCTCCTTGATCATATGAGCAGCTGGTTTCAGTCTGTCATCAGCCAACTGGTCGATCCACTGTGAGAGGGTGCTATTTATAAGACTGAGCTGAACACAGCAGCTCAGACTGAGGAAGTCTTTCGGACGAAACGTTTCTACATTTTTTTTGCTTTGTTTTGTTTTGTTTTTTGAATGTCCAGAGGACCAGACTTAGCTTTTTTAGAAGTTATCAGCTTCTTTTTGCAAAGAAAAACTTTTTACACAAAGGCACATGTTTCAACCGTGAATTTTGGTGCTTCAACAAGGTTTTGTCCAGAGATTGGCCTGTTAGCTTAGCTCGTAGCTTAGCTTCTCAGCTTAGCTTCTTTTAACGATCCAAAAAAACGCGATTTTGGATGGTTAAAACAGATTTTAAAGAGAAACAAGAAATGGAGGGGTCAGTGAAGAGCACCGTAGTTGAGTCTTTTGTCATCCAGTGTCTTCAGTAGAAAGAGAGACATGAAGAAACGCTAAATGAAAATGAGGTAATTTATTAATAATTTTCATTTATCATGCGATTAATTGATTTATTGTTTATTGCGACAGGCCTAACTGTGCAGGTTACAAAAAAATTTGAAGACTATCAAGGCATTCTAGAGTAAAATAAGCCACCTAAAAAAGTTGGGTTTGAGTCTAGATCAGTGGCACTAAAAACAGGAAAGTGACCCGAAACTCACAACTAAAATAAATTTGTTCACAAGTGATGGGTCAGAATGTGCACAGTAGAAATCCTGAAGAGAGTCACAGAAATCATTTGACTTTGCATCAAAAATAGTTGGGATGGTTCAAGCATCTGATAAAGATGCCTCCCACATGGCTCCCTTTGGAGGTTTTACGAGCACGTCCCACTACATCTGGATATTATACAGTATACCCTCTCTCTCCAGGAGGAACTGAAGAGTGACCTTGGGGGAGGTGTGTTTGGGTTTCTCTCCTGAACCTGTTGCTCCTGCGACCTGACAAGCGAGAAGCAGTAAAGATGGAGACTTAATATTTATTGAGTCAGTATTTGAATGTGAAGTAAAGAGTGAATTTTACTGTGATGTCACACCGTAATGGTCTAAAGGACTAAAGGCCCAAAGTTGTCCTTCAGAGACTGAAGCATTGCCTCAATATGTTTGGTCTGAGAATATCTCGTCCATCACGCTGAGGTTGAGATGGATGCAGATTTAGCAACACAATGCTTCTTATATAATTTCTGCTTGGCATTTTATCTGCAATCTTATCTGTGATTCATATTTTATTTTCATGAACCCCCACATTCTAGCAGTTTATTTCAACAATCACTCCGTTTTTGAAGGACTACTCTTCACACACTTTACAGCGCCGCTCTGTGTTTTTCCTCTCATCCCTGCCTTTTCGTCTTATCTCTCCACCCGCTTCATTGCTCTTCCTCCACTATCTCCGTTTCTCTGTGCCTCCCCGTTCACATTAGTATTCTGCTCGGTCCCAGTTTGTCTCTGAAGGTAGTCGGCGGCTGTCTGCTCCTCTGGTTTGAAGCCACTGGAGTGATGGAGCCCTGCATGGTGGAATGCTTTATTATTCTGATTTTATGTCCCAAACAGACACATACACACACAGAGTCACACAAAAACACAACCAAATTTGTGCCTATTTTTGTGTGTCATCCCATCTATCCCCCCACTGCACTCCCCATGTCTCCCTCCTCCTGGCTTGTGTGATGGTTAAGTAGTACTGGTGCACTTCAGGCTGCCCCTGAGTGCAGTCTGAGCTGACAGATTTCATTAAAGCTGTAATGAAGCCTGTCTCATCTGCCCTGCTAAGTCCTTCAGAACGGCACAGACCTGATACATCACGACGCAGCAGAGAGAGCACCCAACACAACAGCAGCAAGGCACGATGCAGCATGACAAAGGGAAAAAAAAGGAGCAAAAGACAACAAAGCTCTTTTATATCTGCTTTAAAATGGTTCATAATAACAGCTTTTAGAGTAGATCAGCTTCAAAATAAGTAAATAATGTGTCATGGCAGCCTGCGTTAGATTGTGAATTCACTTGAATCTCATGAAGTAAAAGCTCTGTAAACACCTAACTGCGTTTCTTTATCTGAATACTGTACCTGCTGTTTCTTAGTAACCCAGATGACATTGGTGGCATATTAACGATCAGTGAAGCAGAATGTGATATTTCCTGCTTCCGACCTGACTCAACAAGACAAAGGGGTGTTTCAGTTTCTTCAGAAGCATTATGATGTCACTGCAGCTGCATTTCTCTCCTCTTTATGTTTTTAACTTTAATTCAGTTAAAGCTCTTGATGCATTCAATAAAAGCAATATTGTATATTTTTGCTTGTGTGTGAAGCAGATTTAAAGCAACAATTAATATATTTGGAAGTGGGGTTCTGTGGAAAGGTTTTGAAATCCTTATGTCTGACCTGTTGAAGATAGCTTCTTGACTCTGGAGAAAAAGAGTTTAGTTCTGAGTCGAAGAAGCTGAGAGCTAGCCTGAGCAGGACCAAGACCAGTGTGGGTTAGAGCTGTCATTTCTAACCCGAGCCCTAAGCCCGGCCTCACCCAACCGAAGTAGGGGCATGCCGGCCCATGATAATGTGCTAGATGAGCAGGCTGGGTCGGTGTTGGGCTTGGGTCAGGATCAGCCGCAATCCAATTATGTTAACTTGGCCTGCCATACCTTCACCAGCTGCACGTAGCCATTGCACCGTGAGCTGACTGGTCGCACGTGGTCAACGACCCAAGCAGGTAAGATCTGAAAGCAGACATGTCAGAGCAGGGTCCGTGTCTGAATAATGCAGAATGCAGGCAGAAACAGGGTTTAAATGCTTTCATGGCCATGAAAGGACAAACGCCCTCTCAGCTCTGACCTTCTGCACCTCAGCCGCGTGTCCCCAACCATTAATAACTAATTAAAAATGTTTTTGGTTTTTTGGGGTTTGGACCTGTAATTATTGGTAATTTGTCGGGTCGGGTGAGATTTGGAAATGATGACTGCAGGCTGGGACTAGGTCAGATTTTTTGGGCTTGAATGAAACTCTAGTGTGGGTCGCTGCTGTCTTTAAACAACTCCAGTTTAAAATGTTTTATGTTGATTCATGTAAACACTATCACCATCAGTTTCACAATTACACATAGAATTTTACTTGTTTTTATGTCAAATAGAAGCAGCAGCATCTAACGTGGACACTTATTTATTTATTTATTTATTTATTTATTTATTATTATTTATTTATTTTAGTTACTTTAAGACAATAGCAATCTGCTTTGCTCCGGCCCAGCGCAGACTAGTCCAAATCTCATCAATCTGATGAGAATTAAAATTTATAGCTAACAACAGGTTAGATATTAATTCTGTAAAACCTTTCCTAGAACCCCACTTCAAAAGATCTGAACTATAATATTTTAATCCACTCACTCTACTTAAATAATTTAATATGATAACTGTGTACAAATTGGTCCATAGATGGGTTTTTGGAGTTTCGGGAACCTAAATTATATTAGAGACATGTGCTCTCTTCATGTAGATTAGCCACATATAAATGACATCATTCTGTTTACTCGGGCTACAATAGTCATGTTTTATTTTAGTTTGTGTGTAAGTGTGTGTTTGTGTGTGTTTTGTGAAATGTTACTTAGCACATCAACTATCTATTCATCTATTTTTGTGCAGCTGCAGGGCATGAGCATGCTGAGGCTCAGAGGAACTCATAATACTGTGAAGTAGCTGCTTGGGGATCCAATAAGACATGGCTGAAGTCACATACTCATATTTTGTTCCTGCATGCAAGCCACTTCTGTCTTCTGATGTCTGCTGTACTATTTTTTGTGCTCGGATGAGTCAGAGAACAATGTCGTACGGAGGCTTTTTAAAGCTCAAGGAGGAGCTCTCGGAAGTCTGAAACCACACCACACAGTCTGAATACGACTGCTTTTTCATATTAAAATTTGATTTCATTTCTCATTGTTATGGACTCTATGAATCAGAACCACGGGGCAGCACATGACTGTTTGTACAGCCGTCACGCTGCAAGAGAATTGTAAATGACAGGAGGCAAGAAGGAGGAAGAATCCCAAACCTTTAAAGTGCACAATTTAAAGCTGCTATATGTAAAGGGCGAGATACACTCGAGCGTCCTCACGATACGCCAATACGCAGCGTACGTACGCCCCATACGCAGCGTAGCCCCGCGTAGCCCCTCAGGGCAAGTACGCGCAAAAGTATTTTTTTACTACGCATACGCGATTCGCATACGCGATGCGCGGTGTCTGACCTAAACTTCCCCGGCGCCGGACTGTTTTGTATGTTACACAAATGAAATAAATTCCTCTTTTTTATCGCTGATCGGGCCTTTTCTTTTGTTTTTTTGCCTAAAGTCAAGTAACCGCTTCTTCCTCCGTTCACTCGATGAATGAAATGAATGAATTCAGGTCCTACCTGGGTGCGCGATGTTTTATATATTCCCTGGTGGGCTGTGGGCTGCAGGAAAAGCACTCCGTGCTCAGCTGCTCATATTACAACAAGGAGAACGCGAGCGTTTGGAGCGAAAAACTAGCGGAAGTGACGATCGGAAGTGACGGTACGGAGGAAATGACGTTAGAATTTGGAGCGAAAACACGAGAATCTACGCGAGAACGAAAGCCGAGTGTAGCAGCGGCTCCGTATACGCGCGTGTACGCGCGTATACAGAGTCTGCTTCAGTGTATCTCGGGCTTAACTTTTCTAACAATATATTTTTAACATATTTCTTCACTCTGTCACTAGACTGATGTTAGAGAGGTAATCTCTGAAAAAAACTAAAAAAAAATATTGTCCCCTTGCTTCTCCAGGTGGTAAATAGGCATTTCTAAAAAGAAAAAGTGACCAGCCGTTAACCAGCCAATAAAAACAGAGTTTGTAACCAGCCAATAAAAACAGAGCTTGAATTTGAATCAGCCAATAAAAACAGAGCTTGAATTTGAATTTCAGCAGACCATGGGAGAGCAGAGCCATATATGGCTCTGAGGGGGAGGGATCAGAATGCTTTGCCTGTTGAAATTTTTTCTAAGTGCTGCAGTTCTACAGAAACTGCAGACTGAACCTTTAAATCACTATAAAGAATCTCTTTTGTTTCA
>JBBPBX010035578.1:0-5000 GCA_038048925.1 Garcialebias charrua
ACGTCTCCGGAGGGTCCCGGCGCCTGCGACGCCTCTACGTCTCCGGAGGGTCCCGGCGCCTGCGACGCCTCTACGTCTCCGGAGGGTCCCAGCGCCGCCGACGCCTCTACGTCTCCGGAGGGTCCCAGCGCCGCCGACGCCTCTACGTCTCCGGAGGGTCCCAGCGCCGCCGACGCCTCTACGTCTCCGGAGGGTCCCAGCGCCGCCGACGCCTCTACGTCTCCGTGAGGGTCCCAGCGCCGCCGACGCCTCTACGTCTCTTGAGGGTCCCAGCGCCGCCGACGCCTCTACGTCTCTTGAGGGTCCCAGCGCCGCCGACGCCTCTACGTCTCTTGAGGGTCCCAGCGCCGCCGACGCCTCTACGTCTCTTGAGGGTCCCAGCGCCGCCGACGCCTCTACGTCTCTTGAGGGTCCCAGCGCCGCCGACGCCTCTACGTCTCTTGAGGGTCCCAGCGCCGCCGACGCCTCTACGTCTCTTGAGGGTCCCAGCGCCGCCGACGCCTCGACGTCTCCTGAGGGTCCCAGCGCCGCCGACGCCTCGACGTCTCCTGAGGGTCCCAGCGCCGCCGACGCCTCGACGTCTTCGGAGGGTCCCGAGGGGTCCACGTCTTCGGAGGGTCCCGAGGGGTCCACGTCTTCGGAGGGTCCCGAGGGGTCCACGTCTTCGGAGGGTCCCGAGGGGTCCACGTCTTCGGAGGGTCCCGAGGGGTCCACGTCTTCGGAGGGTCCCGAGGGGTCCACGTCTTCGGAGGGTCCCGAGGGGTCCACGTCTTCGGAGGGTCCCGAGGGGTCCACGTCTTCGGAGGGTCCCGAGGGGTCCCAGGAGGGACCCCCTCCAGTTCCTTGTGCCGAGGGGTCCCAGGAGGGACCCCCTCCAGTTCCTTGTGCCGAGGGGTCCCAGGAGGGACCCCCTCCAGTTCCTTGTGTCGAGGGGTCTCAGGAGAGACCCCCTCCAGTTCCTTGTGCCGAGGGGTCTCAGGAGAGACCCCCTCCAGTTCCTTGTGCCGAGGGGTCCCAGGAGGGACCCCCTCCAGTTCCTTGTGCCGAGGGGTCTCAGGAGAGACCCCCTCCAGTTCCTTGTGCCGAGGGGTCCCAGGAGAGACCCCCTCCAGTTCCTTGTGCCGAGGGGTCCCAGGAGAGACCCCCTCCAGTTCCTTGTGCCGAGGGGTCCCAGGAGAGACCCCCTCCAGTTCCTTGTGCCGAGGGGTCCCAGGAGAGACCCCCTCCAGTTCCTTGTGCCGAGGGGTCCCAGGAGAGACCCCCTCCAGTTCCTTGTGCCGAGGGGTCCCAGGAGAGACCCCCTCCAGTTCCTTGTGCCGAGGGGTCCCAGGAGGGACCCCCTCCAGTTTCCTGTGCCGAGGGGTCCCAGGAGGGACCCCCTCCAGTGTCCTGTGCCGAGGGGTCCCAGGAGGGATCCCCGTCAGTTACCTGTGCCGAGGGAGGCTTGGTGGTCACCTCCCATGAGGTCTCGTCTCCAGAGGGTCTCTCGATGTCTCCAGAGGGTCCCAACGCCACAGACGCCTCGTTACTCGATGACATCGTCTCGAGGTTCATGGTCTTGACGCTTGATGACCCCTCGACTCTCGTCTCCGTCTCTTTGCCAGACGTCCCCGACGACGTCCCCGTGCCAATGGTCGTTCGGGACGCGTCAACGCCCGATGTCTCTACACCTGCCGACGTCTCGACGCTCGATGGTTCCCACGATCTCTTGACACTTGATGGTTCCCACGACGTCTCGTCTCCCGTCTCTACGCCCATTGACGTCTTGTGGCTGGGCGTCACAACGCCGCATGAGGATGCTCCTGTTTTGGGTGGACCCTGGGGGGTCCTACCCTCATCTTCGACTTTCCTGTGGCCTCGTCACCGACGGAGGCTCCTGGTGATGGGCTGCCTTCCTGCTGCCCGCCTGACTGGCCGCCCGCCCGACCAACTCCTGCCTGAGGGGCGGCGTCCCGGCCGACCGCCTGACCGGCTCTGTCCTGAGGGGCGACGTCCCGGCCGACCGCCTGACCGGCTCTGTCCTGGGGGGCGACATCCCGGCCGTCCGCCTGACCGGCTCCTGCCTGCGGGGCGATGCCCTGGCCGACCGCCTGACCTACCTGGTGGACGGGCCGTTGCCCGCCTGGACGTTTTTGCGTTCTGTGTCTTGTGTTCTGTGTCTTAGGGTTATGTCCCCTGTCTTTGTGTTTTTTCGTGCCCGTCGTTCCTGCGGTGCCTCCCTCTGCCCGCCTTGTTTTTTGAGGGTGTTCTTCGGGGACGCCAGGGGGCGTCTTTGAGGGGGGGTACTGTCAGGATTGGCTCCCTTCGTCCCCCTCTGTTAGTCAGTTAGTTTTAAGGTTTCCAGTTTAGTCTCATGTTTATTCACTCTTAGTTGTCATCCTGTAGTCAGTTAGTTTATTAGTTTCCCTTCCAGTTTAGTCTCATGTTTTCACTCTTAGTTTTACCAGTTAACTTTCATGTTTTAGGTTAGTTTTCCGGTCCTGCTCTGTGTCCCTAGTTGAGTGTCTCCGTTGATTGTCCCCAGGTGTCTGTGATCATGTCTCGTCATAGTTGTGTGTATATAAGCCCTGTCTGTGTCTCATTTCATTGTCGGTGCATAGTCTGGTGTAATCTGGTAAACCCTCATGTCTCTCGCCACAGCTCCTCTCCTGTGAGTATTGCTGCCACGACAGCCTAGTTTATTTGTGTTATTAAAAGTATTACTTTTACAACCGCCTGCCTCCTGCGTTTCCGTCTGCACCACTGGGTTTTCATGCTCCCTGAGTAAACCGTGACAAATTTAAGTTTAATTTGTCTCGGTAACGCAGACTTCGGTAACGCAGACTTTAGGTTGACCTCCTCCTGTTGCAGTCATAGCTGTCAAATAGCTCAATCAGTAAAGCGTTGCGTCGCAGTTCCGAACCTTATGGGTTCGAGTCCCACATGGGACAACGTTTTTTTTTCTCCTTTTAATTCATTCCAGATTTAAAAAACACAAGAAAACTATTTACAATACAACAAGAAATGAAGCATAAAGTCTTTTTAATCTGGAATGAATAAATAATCTAAAGAAAGAAGGAGAAAAAAAATAGTCATACCTCGTGGGAATCGAACCCACGAGGTCTCGATAAGCGGTGCAATGCTTTACCCAGTGGGCCACCAGGACGCATGTATATTTTAAGGTCCACATTTCTTATAAACAAACATTCTTTGGCTTTAGTTGGTCATTTACTCCCATGAGTGACGCTGCTAATAAGGACAGATTTTCTTTTCTTGACCTCAGAGAGCAGAACTTCAATCTCCGCACCGGTAGAGTTCTTCTTTTTACTTTTCGCTGTCATTTTATGAACGAACACGTTTTGCCTCTGAGGCAGGAAACGTAGCCTTATATGGTGTTTTGAGGGGTGGGAATTATGTAAATAACCTCTCCGCGTGCACGCGCAGGTGAATAGAACAGGTGGGATTCATCATATTTGCGCAGCCATTTACACACTTTTCCTGAGGATAGAAGAGTTTGTTGAATCTGACGTGGCATGTTTGTACGAACGCTTCGTACGAACAAAAGTAGAAGAAATTTAGGATAAAAATACGAACATGTTCGTGCATGAGGCCCATTGTCTGCTACACAGAACCCAGCAGCTGGTTTTAAACACTGAGACACGAGTCCATGTTCCTCCACACAGACGGAGAGGATCGACCTCGACGTGGGCAGCTCAGCTAAGTGACGATGACGACGCATCGTTCTCAGGTTTCAGGCTGCAGATGAGAACACAGAACGCTAACATCTGGAAGCTCACACACCTGCAGAAGTTAAATGTTTGTTTCACGTCAGTATGACCTGCAGCAGAAGATGGTTACTGCGTGTCCCACAAACCCGCCCCAGCTGACCTGGACGTAAAGTCACGAAGACGAGCACAGACTGAACGCTGACTTCAACACGGGACGTTCTGAGTGAGAACAAACCACACGACACACGGCTGCACAACACGAGGGAGCCCAAGACCACATTTAGACGTTAAAGTGATAGTTCACGTGTTGGAAGTTGGATCCTGTGTAAAGTTTATGGACTTTTATCATCTTGTCTGGTTTAGATAACTTTATAAGACAAAAAGAGGTTTAGTTCTGCAGATTGACAAGATTATGGCGAGTCAAGTTGGATGTAGATAGGAGTGGTTTGCTGTCATCATAAAACAACTTCAATCTCAAACATTTCATAATGAGTTAATGCAAACTCTATTTTATTAACATTTAAAATGCTATCAGTTTTTCAATATGCTGTTGTATGAGCTAGATATTCTGCTGAGTTTGCCCTGAATTTGCTTGGAAATGCTGCAGCTAGCTGCAGTTGCTATTTTTAGTATAAATAGTTAAGATTTTATGTGAATAATCTCAAAGTGAGACATTGATGGCAACATAAACGTTTATAGAATTGCATTTTCATAAACCACTGTAAACTTTTAGAGTTGTTTTAAGGTGGTTAGCTTATTTGTCCTGTCAGAATTAAACTCACTACTGTAAAATATTGGGTCTGAAAGAGCTATCTACAACTAGTAAGATGCTCTTTGTTCATAACCTTTCCACATAACCTCACATTAAATGATTTAACTATTGACAGTAGTTTGAAGGTCAAACAAATAATTTAGAACTTCACATTTTCTGGGTAAGAATTCTCCCAATGACCATCAGAATCTTGAATATTGACTTCTAATTTCTTTCTTCATAATTCAATTTTTTTTAAGTCGTTATTACATCGATCTGCCCTAAAAGTTACATCTGCGACAAACTTTTCCGAATTTGCAAAACAAATAAAACCTGATTCGAGTTAGAAATGGATAGTTTGCTCATCTGCCATCACAATGTTCAGAGGTGATTTATCAAAAGTTAACTCTTGTGCTGACGGCACCATGCAGAGCAGTCGCAACAACAGCTTTCATCTCAACCGGTCGCCGAGTTAACAGTACTTTCAATATCGCTGCTCAAACAGAGGAACTAATCACCGGTGGCTCTGAAAGAACCAAGTG
>JBBPBX010035578.1:10469-31988 GCA_038048925.1 Garcialebias charrua
GACCTTCTTGTTTCATAATCCTCTTCTTGCAGCTGACGTCTCTCATGTTGGAGCGCTGAGTCAAGTCAGTTCTCTCTGAGCAACAGCTCTCCGAGGTGTGAGCCCTCTTATTTTTAAACTGACGACTAATTAGCAGATTTAATCTGATTTTAGCACTGTAAAGTTCAGAGTGATTCCATATTATTTTCCTCAAACTTCAGTGATCCCATTCATTATTTATTTATTTATTTTGTGTGTGTTGTTTGCTTTAATTTTGTGAGTTTATTGTTTTATGATTCTGTACAGCACTTTGAGCTGCCTTTAGTATGAAGGGTGCTTTATAAATAAAATTCATTGATTGATTTTTCCTCTACTCGAGCTAAGAATGTAAATGTGAATGACAAGAACATCCTTTAAGAGTGGTGATTCCACACTTTTGCCAGGTGTTGTAAAATAACCACATCACTACACTGTTAATATCTTATTTCATGAGTGCAGACAGTGATGTCTGGTGTTAATGGACCCCAGTGATAACAGCCCTGCTCAGACAGAGGGGTCCCTTACCAGCCATGACCAGGACTCACTTGGGAGTGAGGCGAGGGTCTCCATAGGGAGCATAGGGAGACATGTTTAAGATAAACTCCTTGGGAGGGTAGGAGCTCCACCTCTGCTGCACATTGCTGCTGTCGTTGTTATTCCAAAAGTCTCGGTCTAAATCACTGCAGCCAGAAAGACACAGCAAAAAGTTGGACGTGTTAGAACAACAAATGTTTTTTTTTTAAGTTTATTCATTTTATAAGAATGAAATACAACAAATGACATATATATAAAAAAAATGAAATGAAAAGAAAAAACATAAAATGAAAGGCAGCAGATGAAGAAAATATCTTATTAAATCTGCTCCTTTTTTCATCTAATACAAACTAAGTGTTCTATAATAACTAAATAAGCAAACGGCTCGTTTAACTAATAATTATATATATACTCAAATACAGTCATTTATATTTGTTCAACAAATCAACTTTAACACGTTTCTTAAAGACAGGAATCGATTTGGCTTCCTTAAAATCAGACTTTAAATTATTCCACAGTCCAACACCCTGTATTACAGTAGATCTTCCCTTTAAACTTGTTCTGAATTTCTGTTTGACAAAAATATATTTTCCCTTGAGATTATAGTTGCTAACACTTTTAACAAAATACATTTGAATATTTGATGGTAACATACAATTATGAGCTCTATACATAAGTTGCAAAATGTTATAATCTACTAAATCATAAAATTTCAGTAGATTCATTTGACAAAACAATTCATTAGATGGGTGAGAGTAATGTTTTCTTGTTATAACTCTTATAATTTTTTTCTGCAAAATAAAAAGAGGGAATGTGTTGGTTTTACAAGCTTTACCCCATACACTTATACAATAAATTAAATGTGGTACAGCGATTGAGTTATACAATAGTTACAATGCTTTATCATTAAATAGATATCTAACTCTATAAATTACTGCAATTGATTTTGATATTTTTGTTTTGACCAAATTTATATGTGGTTTCCATGAGAGCTTATCATCAATAACTACACCCAAGAATTTTACCTCACTGACTCTTTGAATCAATGAGTCATCGATCAGAAATGGAATATCAATTGATTGTTTTTTATTACTAAATATCATGTAGTTTGTTTTTTCCAAATTTAATGACAATTTGTTAAGTCTAAACCAATTTTGAATCTTTAGAAACTAATTCATCAATAAATCCAGTAATTGATTGATATTATTTCCGGAACAGAAAAAAGTTGTGTCATCAGCAAAAAGAATGCATTTCATGAAATTAGACACTTTAACTATATCATTAACATACAAAAGGAATAATTTCGGCCCGAGAATAGATCCCTGAGGTACCCCACATGTAACCGTACATTGCTCTGATTTCACATCATCCAATTCCACATATTGTTTTCCGTTGTCTAAGTAACTACACACCCAATTTAGGGCTAAACCTCTTATTCCGTATTTGTGTAATTTGTTTAGGAGAATACTGTACTATGATTAACAGTGTCAAATGCTTTTTTAAAGTCTCGGTCTAAATCACTGCAGCCAGAAAGACACAGCAAAAAGTTGGACGTGTTAGAACAACAAATGTTCACAGAGATATGAAGACGTCAAACGCAACAGAAGAGAGGAGTATCAAGAAGGGCTAAGGATCAGGGAAGAATTGTTGATAGAAAATGGATAATAACAAGAAAGTAATAAAACTGGACTTTAATACCAAATGTTGCATGTTAAAAAAGTGATTATTTGTTTTAAAGATACTATTTCAAAGTCATAAAGACCAGACAAATGAAAAAATAAGTTTATAAAACAGGGGGGAAAGTCCATACAATACATTTTTCACATTAATGATAATAAAAATTGAGACCAGATATCAACTACCAACAGCTGAAGTGAATCAAAACACTTTTAGTCTGGGAAAAAGAAAAACTAAATGGAGAAGATAGAAACCTTTTACAGATTAAACACATTCGATATAACCTGAGAAAAAGAAACAATTGAAAAAATATGATGCAAACTACAAACATTCTCAAAAGGGAAAGTTGTGCCGTATGAGTTATTTTTGAAAACATTATATGCTCATTTTATTATGAATGAAAATAGCATGTTTTTTTTAAATGGGTAAAGTCAAAGAAACATGTTAAATGGTGACAGGTGAGTTAGATAACTGGGGATCAAAATTATATTTCTTAAAAGCTTAGTCGTTCACAAGTAAAGACGTAAAAGTGATGGTTTGTGTTTGGTTATGCAGGGAGCTCAAAGTTGACCTTTACAATCAGAAATAGTTTCACTGTCATCACTGATCAGTGCCTGACACCTACTTGATGGCTTTATTTTCCCCTCGACCTCTCACAGACTCTGGAGAGCCGGCAGCCTCCACCCCCGGCTTATTCCTCTTCCCCTGAAAAGACACGAGACAGAGACACAAAGAGACATGAGGGGGACAGATCTTTGACCTGCGTCTTAGTTGCTGAACCTAAATTGATTTTTGTAAATGAAGTGTTCATTGTGCAGACTGTAGAACTGCATCAGGCTCCAACGTGTGTTGTAGAATACGGTAAACAAGGGAAGAGCTATAGATCTGGTTTGATGCCGGGACCACAGGCGGCTTTGTGGGATTAGAGACGAGGAAGCGATTTACTATACTGAAGTTGATGAAGCATACACACAAACACATATTTACACACAAACAAAAGGAAAGCACAACTGCTGCTACTCAAAATACCATTAAGCATATGTGATAACAGTAAATGCACATCAGAGCACCAAACAGGAAACATTCATAAAACTCTGAAGGGCTCACAAATCACATTAAGTACACCTCAAGCTGTTCTTATGTGCATTTGAGCCGTTTTTTCTTTATTTTAATTGTCACATCAGTTTATTTATATAATCTTTACACCAGCAGACTTAAATTAATATTCAGCAAAGTTTGCACTAGTAACTTTTTATCTGGCAACGGTCCAATTTATGTATTTAAATCGTGTTTTAATAACCGCCATGAAAGTTTTTCCTCTCTCATTTTGTTGCAAACCTTTACCGGTCCATCCGAAGAGCACGTCTTTCTGCAGAAAGGACAGCAGAGGGAATTCCTGAGCCAGATATAGGGATTACCATAAATGCAAGAAAAGCTGTGGAGCCTGAAATAAATTCCTGTAAATGTGGGAAAACTTGTAGCGCCTGAGGTTAATGACCAAAACTTATAGAAAAGCTGTTCTGCTTTTAAATGAACTCCCATGAGTGCTAGAAGAGACACGTTGCCTAAAAGTAGTTAACTGTAAAAGCTGCGCTCCCACAAATGAGTGAAAAATGACACTAAAAAATCAGCACTACCTAAAAATAAATGACTGTTAGTATAAAAAAGTGTAAATAAATGTATATTAATATTAATAATTTCATTTGACTTAATTCAGATATTGTTTGGATACAGATAACACTTCTTTTTTGGACTGAGATCCTCCGTTTGGGGGTCCCTGCTTTAGTCTGTCCCTCAGGTTATTTCAGTTCATCCTGTTTTCTGCTTCCTTTTGACGCCTGGTCCTCATTTGTAATCCACACACCTGGGATCAGTAACTCGTTTTCTTCTCCTAAACGCTCCCTGATGGGTTTCAGTGACGCGGCGCCTTTGTCAGATTCTCATCATTCCCTGTGGGTTTTGTCCCTGAGTGAAGTTTCTCCTTCTTTCTAGTCCAGCCTGTTTCTTTTTTAGTTGTTGGAGAATGAACATCCTGGATTCATGTGCGTAGCTTGCCAGGTGCTTCAACCCTCACACCTGCTTTTTGCAGGATTAACATTCATCCCATAACAAATAGATTCTATGTCTTCTTCTTTCTTCAGGGTCTCCACAGCATCCTCCTCCTCCGCTGTCCTCTCTCTGTCCTCTGTCCTCACTCCAACTACCTCCATGTACTCTTTAACTGCATCCATAGATCTTCTCTCTGTCTTTTTCCAGACTTCACTAACAAGAAAGTATAACTTCAAAACAACCTACTCTTGTTAATTTGAATTCATTCAAAGCAGCTTTTAGTTTGCAAATATTTCATGTTTCAAAAGTAAATGCCTAAACTTCATATTTGGCCACTACACACCTTGGGGTGTCTATGAGTGCACACCTAATTCTCCAGCTCCCCGGGCGCTTTCTATGGCTGCTCACTGCACCACCTGGTGGTGGTTGGGTTAAATGCAGAGACGAATTTCGTCTGTGTATGGGAAACATACACAGATGACAAAAAAGGACATTATTATTATTATTATTATTATTATTATTATTATTATTATTATTATAATAATTATTATTATTATTTTAATGGAGTACAAAGATTAATTCACCTATTGTGTGAAGAAAATTTCCCTTTGAGGGACTGTGCTTTAAACAGAGTTTCTTCATCATCTTTAGGCTTTTCCCTCTTCAGGGGTCTCCACCGCGAGTCATCCTTCTCCATCTCACGCTGTCCT
This sequence comes from Garcialebias charrua, assembly GCA_038048925.1. Classification (NCBI taxonomy): domain Eukaryota; kingdom Metazoa; phylum Chordata; class Actinopteri; order Cyprinodontiformes; family Rivulidae; genus Garcialebias; species Garcialebias charrua. The sequence continues at coordinate 15,458 of JBBPBX010035578.1, forward strand.
CTCTCCAACTAACTCCATGTCCTCTCTAACTGCATCCATATATCTCCTCTTTGAATTTTCCTGCAGCTGCATTTCTAACATCCTTCTACCAATATACCCACTGTCCCTCCTCTGGACATGTCCAAACCACTGTCCCTCCTCTGGACATGTCCAAACCACTGTCCCTCCTCTGGACATGTCCAAACCACTGTCCCTCCTCTGGACATGTCCAAACCATCTCAGTCTGGCCTCCCTAACTTTATCTCCCAGTTGTTCAACATGTGCTGTACCTCTGATGATCTCATTCCTGATCTTATCCATCCTTGTCACTCCTAAGGAGAACCTCAACATCTTCATTTCTGACACTTCCAGTTCTGTCTCCTGTCTTTTTGTCCATGTCTCTGTCTCCAGACCATACAACATAGCTGGTCTCACCACTGTCTTGTAAACTTTTCCTTTGACCTTTGCTGACACCTTTTTGTCACAAATCACTCCTGAAACTTTTCTCCATCACTCCATCCTGCCTGGACTCTCTTCTTCACCTCTTTACCACATTCCCCATTTTCCTGGACAGTGGACCCCAAGTCCTTGAAGTCCTGCACCTTTGTGACCTCTGACCCTTGTAGCCTCACTGTTCCACCTCCTCCCTCTCATTCACACACATGTACTCTGTCTTACTACGGCTGACTTTCATTCCTCTTCTTTCAAGTGCATACCTCCACCTCTCCAAGTTCTCTTCCACCTGTTCCCTGTTCTCACCACAGATCACAATGTCATCTGCAAACATCATAGTCCATGGGGATTCCTGCCTGACCTCATCTGTTAGTCGGTCCATCACCAGAGCAAACAAGAAGGGGCTCAGAGCTGATCCTTGATGCACTCCCACCTCCACTTGAATCTATCTGTCACTCCTATAGCACATCTCACCACTGTCCTGCTGTCTTCATACATGTCCTACTGCCCTCATACATGTCCTGCTATCCTCATACATGTCCTACTGTCCTCATACATGTCCTACTGTCCTCATACATGTCCTACTGTCCTCATACATGTCCTGCTGTCCTCATACATGTCCTGCTGTCCTCATACATGCCCTACTGTCTTCATACATGCCCTGCTGTCCTCATACATGTCCTGCTGTCCTCACATGTCCTGCTGTCCTCATACATGTCCTGTACCAGTCTAACATACTTTTCTGCCACTCCAGATTTCCTCATGCAATATCACACCTCCTCTCTTGGCACCCTGTCATATGCTTTTTCTAAATCCACAAACACACAATGGAGTTCTTTCTGACCCTCTCTGTACTTCTCTATCAACATCCTCAAAGCAAAGATGCATCTGTGGTGCTCTTTCTTGGCATGAAACCATACTGCTGCTCACAGATAGTCACCTCTTGTCTAAGTCTTGCTTCCACAAGAGGCCGAGATGGTGTAGAGGCAGGGCAGCAGGCTCAGGACCAGAGGGTCTTGGGTTCGATCCCCGGTCACGGCATACCTCGTTGTGTCCCTGGGCAAGACACTTAACCCCGAGTTGCTCCCGGTAGGACAGGCAGCGCCTTGCAAGGCAGTCTACTGCTACCGGTGTATGAATGTGTGTATGAATGGGTGGATGGTCGGTACTGTGAAGCGCTTTGGGGCCCCTCAAAGGGGGCTGGAAAGCACTATATAAGTAAGCTCCAATTACCATTTGCAAATTATCCAAGATGGCGTCTGGTGCGTTGGGTGCAGCTGTTCGTTCTGGAGGAGCTGGTCATCCAAAAACTAATTCTGAAATCTGTGTGTACAAAATGACAGATGGTAAAGTAATAGTTGAGGATGAGCTTTTGAACTTTATTGTCGTTAAAATGAGAATTCAGGCCACCGATGAAATTGTTCTGCTGGTGTCAAACAATTTCTCTTCTGAATGGATCGAGGAGTCCAAGCGGATATTGTTTGAAATGTGTCCAACTTCAACACATTGTGTGAAGCACAAGGGGCCTCAGAAGGACGCCAATAATGTCAAAGATTGTTTAAAAGTGCTTAATGAGTGTGGCAATAATATTCCCAGATTTGTGTCACACAATTTGGATGAACTGCCTCCTGTTGGATTCGAACATATGGACGCATCTGCGCTCCTCAGCAGAGTTCAACAGCTGAGCTGGGAGATAACTAACCTGAGAGCAACTCTGGATAATCAGAGATGTGAAAATGAGAACGTGAGGACATCTACAGCGGCCATGGAGCTCCGAGTAACAGCCTTGCAGAAACTACAAACGAGCACACCTCCTGGCCAAGGAGATGCTGCTGGACGGGCCAATGCCCCTGCGTGGGGGATTCCCAGGGAGACACAGGAAGTGACGTCACCTGCTCCTGAAATTCCGGGAAGCTCCGAATGTTGCATTCCTGGGCCGAGTGATGTTCTGACCACCACACTTCAGTCCCCATCATGGAGTACTGTGTTAAAGAGAGGTACATGCAAGCGGGCCGACACAGTGACACAACCTGCTCTGCAAGTTTCCCCGAAAAAGGAGCTGCGGAGAAAATTGGGAGTAACTGGCACCGGAGCAGACGGAAACATCCCAGTGATTAAATCCAGACTGGTGAGTGTTTTTGCAACGAGGTTTTCTCCAGAGGTAGACGAGGATACCCTGCGCGCTTATCTCTCTGATAAACTGGGAAAATCTGTGACCTACAGGAAAATAGAGTCGACAAATAGCAGATTTGGGTCATTTCACGTGAGGGCTGAATGTGAAGAAGTCTCCGAACTGTACGACGCACAGCTTTGGCCAGCGGGAACTTATGTCCGCCGATATTATGAGGCTTGCAAATTAAAGGCGAGTGTCAATGTGGAGAAGTCTGAAGGCAGCTCTGCACCTGGCGCTACACCTGCTATTCATCCACCTCTCGAGGCTTCCAGCGAGGCAAGCGCTCATGGTGATAATTAGTCAACATGACTCTTAATATCAGCTCATACAATGTCCGGGGTCTGCGTGTCGGGCAGGACGAAGCAGATAAATCTCGCCGTCTTGTTGTTAACAAACTCTTAGAAACCTGTGATATACTGTGTGTGCAGGAGACATTCTTATCTAAGCAGGACTTGGAAAGGTTAAACTCTATTCATAAAGACTTTTATGGAGCAGTGGAATCCACCACTGACTGTTGTGATAGGACACTCCGTGGCAGAATCCCTGGTGGTGTTGCGGTGCTTTGGCATAAGAAGTTTGACCAACAAATCAAAGTGATCAGGCTGAATGTTGACTGGGCGATAGGACTTAAGTCCTGTGATGGGGATAAAACAATCACCATACTGAACGTGTATACTTCTTATGAGTGCTCAGAGAATGAGTTTGAATATTTAAATAGACTGGCCTATATCATGGCTTTCTTACAGGAACATGCAGTAAGCAGTCTTTTTATTGTTGGTGATCTGAATGCTGACCTCTCTGATTAAAGGTCTACGTTTGCAAACCATTTAAAACATTTCTGCTCAGATAATGGTCTCTCCCTATATAGTGAATTACTTTTGCCAAGGGACAGCTACACTTACATCAGTGAGGCATGGTATATCACCTCCTGGTTAGACCATTGGCAACCTCTGATCGGACGCACGGTCCTCGAAAACCAGCTCCCGGGCGCAGATGGCCCCTTTCGCCGGCATGTCGGCTTGGTGTCACTGCCCCCTTAGGTCCGCTCGTTATATGTCAGGCGGGGGGAATTTGGGAGCAATCGCTAATACAGTACAGAGTACACTAAAAATTGAAATAAAACATAAAAAATAACAATTATACTTCATTTATAAAGCCATTTAAAATGACCACAGCTGCAACAAAGTGCTGTACACATGAAATTAAGAACATTTAAACAAAAACAACAACAACAAAAATCATATTTTTATTAATTATGATAATCTCGTAAAGTCGGATCCTCGTAAGTCCAGACGCTCGTAAGTCGGTAATATAATAGTAATAGGGTGTGGTGGCGCAGAGGTTAGAGAGGTGGGCCATTGATCGGAAGATTTCCGGTTCAAGCCCCGGTACCGACAACATCAAAAATGTGGGTGGGGTAGGTGATGCACCCACACCTGCCTCCACCCTCATTCGCCCCACTCTGGGCCCTTGAGCAAGGCCCTTAAAGTGCATGTTTAATGTTAGTTTTAGGGGCAGAAAAATAATATTTAGAGGTAATACAGTAATTTTTGTAATCCTCCCTGCTTTCCAAATTAATAGCAAGAGCCTAAGAGCTACAAATCAGTGGTAAAACACTGAGCCTAAAAAAACGCGCGGTTTTGGAGTCACGTGACATAGACACACGTAGGCAGAGGAGGCGAAGTAGTCAGAAGTTGTTGTATTGTATTGAATTTTATTGAAGCGAAATAGGTCCAATAATGGTTAATATTTGTGTGTGCGGGGGTTGTTCAAACTCCAGTTTGTCTGGACATCGATTTCCTGCACCAAAAACCAGCTTTCAGAGCTTGGGTGAGGTTTGTCCGGTTGAAAAGGCAGGATTTCACCAACAAAATCGTCACGACCAACTCTGTGATTTGTCAGGAGGATTACAACGACAGCGACCTGAACGAACACAGGATTGGCTTCAGAAGTAAGGACAACAATATAATTTATTTATCTTTTGGTTGAAATGGTTGAAAGTGGTTTAGGAGCTATAAATTACGAAATGCACAGAGCTAAATCTATGCTAACTCGACACGGTTGCATCTTAAAAAATTAATAAAAAATCGAATTTTAACTCAAATGTCTTCTACAGGTCATAAAACCCATATAATTACTGCCTGGCAGCAGAAAAAAAATCCACCGAGTGGTTTAGGAGCGAAAACATTTTTTGTTTAGGGAGCTAAAGATTAGGCTAATGTAGTTAAATCCATCAGTGGTGTAATTAATGCTGTATCTCTATATAAATAAAAACCATTTTTAGCTTTAGGTAGTATATATCTAGTTATTTGGCTAGATATTTGATGTAATAGTCAGAGATGACATACTTATGTCAAAACAACTTTACAATCTGTCGCCTCCTCCTGGTGCGATCCCATATCTTTCTTAGCTAAAGCACGAACGTTCCCCTCCCGTGATGTCACTTCCGGTTTACCGCTGAGGGCGCTCTTTTTGGACAGAGTAGCGAGGGAAGACAAAAAAAAGGTAGTAGTAGCACATTTTATTTTGAGATATGATCCGTGTTTTTGATGAAAATTGGAGTTTTAGACATGTTAGGTTGAAAAGGCAACTTACTTAGACTTAGATCCTCCCGCGCTCGAGAGTGCATTGGGCGGCAAGCTGTTTCCATTGATCTCTATCCTTGGCGATCACCTCCACCGTGCTCGGGTCGAAGCCCTGTACCTTCAGGTCTTTCTCAAAGGATCGTCTCCACGTCTGCCTCTCTTTCTGTTTCCTTGTGGTTTCCAATTGAAGGCGATCTTTGGTAGTCTCTGTGCTTCCATTCTCAGTACATGTCCTGCAAACTTGAGCTTCCTTAGCTTAATTGTTTGGCTCATGGGTATGGTATGTGTCCTGCGATAGACTTCTGCGTTTGTAATCCGATCTAGGTATGTAATCTTCAGTGAAAAGGCAACTACATGTGTTTAAAGTGAAAGACGCACTTTAACCCCCACCATCTGCTCCTCCAGGTGTCCTAGACAGCAGCTCTCTGCTCCACACAGAGGGCTGTGGTAGCTCGGTGGTCTGTGGTTGCGTCAGGAAAAACATCTGGCGTAAAAATAATGGCCAAGTCTTTGTGTGACTTAGTTCGCTGTGGAGACCCCTTAAGAAGGGAGCAGCCGAAAGAAGAAGAAGAAAAAAAATACAAAGTATATTTAGTTCTCATCTAATAAGATTTTATTATATCAAATATTTTTATGCTTAAATTATTAAAAATAAATTGAGTCCCTGAGTCAACTGTCCACTCTGTTACTCTAAAATACCTGTCACCCCCAGTTTGGCTTAAAGGGGACCAAATGTAGGATATATAATTTTTTGTGGTTTATCTGTGGGCTATCCAGACCATTTTCAGTCAATTTTATACACAAAATAATGCTTAGATAATAAAATATCCCCTTTCTAATTCTGCCAAATTTCACTTCCGTTCTAAACGACCGGTTTATGAATAATGAGGTCTGAAAGCCACGCCCTACAAAGACCTATTTACATTAACTACGCCCTCTGTAACAGCCAGTATCTCTAATATGTTGTTATTTTAAAATTAGCTCTTTTTTATTACTCATTTGACTTACTGTTAGTGCTAGTAGCTTAAGATAACTTACCAAAAGCCCTCTGCGCGCGCCGCCATTTGCAGCTCCTTTTTTTAGCATTAGCCCACCTTCGAGGCTAATGATAGCTTTTCCTCCTCCGAGCGGGCGGTGTTAGCTCCGCTCGTTGCATGCGGCGCTGTTGGGAGCGATCGCTGCTTCAGTCCACACACAAAGTTCACAGAATGTCTCCAGTTAATTTATCCGCATGAGGCAACCTTTGACCGGACCCCCGGACCTCAAAAGTCAGTAGCTCCCAGCAACTCCCGCACGCAGACGGCGGTCTGCAAAACAAAAGGCTTAAAAAAAAAAAAAGGGATGCCGCGACCGGGACGCGAACCCGTGTCCTTCGGATGACGAGTCCGGTTCACTACCTCTGGGCCAACCGGGCAGTTATGCAAAAAGCAGTCTTTCATCGTATAAGAAATAATCACAACCACCTACATTTAGAACGCTGAAGTTTTGATTAGATTTTGATGAAGTGAAAGGTATTCTTAAAATAAATAAGTTGCTAATCTGAAAATATATCGATCAGTGGTGCTTGATGGTACAGACTGTCGCCCCACGAGAGAGTGTGTGTGTGCACAGTTTTCTGCCGGCTGCGCGTTGGGAGCGATATTACACTAAAAATTGAACTAAAACGTAAAAATAACAATTATAAAGTATTATTATGTCGATGTATATATCTAGTCTCACCCCGATTTCTCCGAAACAAAAGGCTTTAAAAAAAAGGGGGGGAAAAAAGATGCCGTTGACAGGATGCGATCTCCGCTCTCCTGCGTGGCGCTCAAGTGTCGTAACCGCTCAACCAAACTGACAGTTGTGCAAAAGTAGTCCATCATATAAGAAACAAGTCCAAACCGCGAGAGTGTGTGTGCACAGTTTCAACGAGACAGAGTTCATTCAAACAAGGTAATAAAACATTCTGGTTTTACTCGAGATGTGCTGCATGGCTGGAGCAGGGCAAACCCCTAGCCCCCCGGGGGCTAAATAAATGAATAAATGACCGCCAGGTCAGCTCCTAAACCGCTAGGCAACCGTGACATCTTTTATACTCAAGTGGGTGGAGCATCACCAGGGGTTGCTAGGTGAGGGGCTGGACTCAGGCTTGAGGTGATTGGCTACGGTTTGTGACGTCACAAACCGCAGGAAGTGTGAAACGAAGCGTTTTTAATCACAGACAAATAAATCTACTTAGAGTAAATAAACCACTGGGTGCATTTTTTTGGCACAAGGACTGTTTTTTTATGAAGTAAATACCCAAAGTTGAGTAAAAAAACATTAAAAAGTGAATTTTGCATGTGTGGTCCCCTTTAATGTAATTTCTTCTTTTTTTTTAATATAATTCTATTTTCTTTAATGTAATTTGTTTAGTTTTTTCAAATGTAATTCTGTTTTTTTCACCACTTCCACTTTGGCCACTTCCGCTTTGGCTTAATGTAATTCTGTCTTTTCAAACGTTCATTTACACCTCAGGGCCACTGTGTGTAACCACCATAAGGTTACAGAAAGCACACAAAAGCACCTGTCTGCTGGACTGAGAACATTGTGCTCATGAAGGAGAGTATGTGAAGAGAAAAACAGAATTAAAGACTTATTTTGCATGATTTGATATTTTTCTATCAAGATACCTTGGAGCAGAAATGTTAGTATAATACGACTGCAGTCAATTGAAACTTACTTTTGGTATTTTTGTAAAGCCTCTAAGAAATATAACTCACAATCCTTTTTATTTGGGGGAAATGGTTTCAGTGATTTTAACAAAGGCCTCTTGCTTTTTATAGATGCAATAAAAAGAGACTTTTCCAGTTCACTTCCTGCACTCTCAGACTTTTGACTTTTTATTTTGTGTGAATCATTTTAAGAATGTACAAAGATTTTCACAAAATATCAAATTATGACAAGAAAGTCCTAGTTTGGAGGTGGAGAGGGTGCAGGTAACCAGAGTCTGATCTCCACAGGGGATCTTTTTAATGGCTAAACACTTTCCCTTTCTGTTTTTGAATTCTAAGAAATGCCTCAGTTATATTATCATCACACAGAGAGCTCCAGGACTGAATCTACAACCAGAAATGTATCTTAAATTTAATATACTATGGAAGCTTTTCAAATGTTTCCTGCTAAATGATCTTACTGTTTGGATAAGTCATCAAACTATTGAAGCAATTAGTATAAGATCATGGAAATTATTAAAATAAAACTTTAATTAATGGCACAAGCAGAGACTTTGTGTAGCAAATTCAATGAAGGTTGTGTGTAATTTGGGTCCCTTTCTGTTTTTCATTGATCAGAGTGAATTATACATATACTGTATTGTGGTTTAATAATAGCAGGAGCAATTTGTCCATTTTGACCATAATTATGTGACTGACAACAGCGAGCAATAATTTAATGAGCTGATATTATTCAAAGCTGGCACTCGTGTTCAAAACTGCCATTATTCTGCACTCTATTATCTAACACGGTGCTTTAGAAAAGAAAACATGTTCTCGTTGGACAGGAAAATATTTCATGCTAACATCATCTAAGTGCCTTCACTGCTAGCTAAGAAGGGTCCGGAAAATTAAATTCACACAGTCTATTTAGCATGTTTTTTTATTTATTATTTATGAAAACCTTTGTTTTATTCACAGTTTGATTGGGTTTTCAATACTCAATCAGCTGAGTCCAATAAAAAATATAAATGTGAAAATAAAATTTAAAAAGTACTGTATCTGAAATAAAGTTATAGTGTGGAGTAGTGGAACAGAGGTTAGAGAAGGTAGGCCTATAACTGGAAGGTGCCGGTTCAACTCCCCAGACCGACAACATCACACCTGCCTCCACCCTCATTTGCCACAATCTGGGCCCTTGAGCAAGGTCCTTAACCCCCATCATCTTCTCCCCGGGCACCCTAGACGGCAGCTCTCTGCTCCACACAGAGGCTGTGGTAGATCAGTGGTCTGTGGTTGTGTCAGGAAGAACATACGGCGTAAAAATAATCACCAAGTCTTTGTGTAAGTTAGTTCACTGTGGAGACACCTGAAGAAGGAGCAGCCGAAAGAAGAAAAATAAATAAAGTTGTAGTGTATTCTTTCCCTAGAGAAACTGGTAAATATACTTTATTGTTTTTTTCCATTAACTTGTCAGATTTTGAGTTTTGCCATTAGATTTTTTTATTGACAATTTGAAGGTGCATATGGACACATCCCTTCAGTTTAATAAAAATTGTATGTACAGATTCACTAAACACTGAATATAGATATTCTGTATTTTTACAGACTTTCATGTTTTTGTCCAGTCGGTTTGAAGTATTATCCAAAATGAGCTAAATTAATACCATTAGCCAGGATGTGCATGGAGTTATCTTGCTGTGGGTGTGTGGGTGTGTATTTCAGAGTCAGAGTCAGAGTCAGAGAGTCTTTATTGTCATTTGCACCGCATGTGGTACATGTGATGAAAACGAGATTATGTACACGGGGTCCCAGTTACATCCAACAACAAATGCAAGAGAAAAACAGTAATAACATCTAGAATTAACTAAGAAAAACATCAACTAGTAATACACTAAGCCCTAATGTAGTGGAAAAACATCATTATAAACAGCAGCACGAACATGAGTCTGTATGAGCAGATGGTCACAGATGAACACAGCAACAAGAAACAGATCAGCATCAGCATGATGTGATATTTTGCAGTGTTTATTCTTATTATTTATTTATTCATGAGTCTAACAGCCTCAGGGTAGAAGCTGTTCCTCAGTCTAGTGGTTCTACATTTGATGCTCCTCAACCTCCGTCCTGAGGGGAGTGGGGCAAAGAGTGAGTGTGCTGGGTGAGTGAGGTCTTTCATGATGCAGGTGGCTCTTTTCCTGCATCTGGAGGTGTAAATGTCTGTGATGGTGGGGAGACTGACTCCAACATCTTCTGTGCAGCCTTCACCACTCTCTGCAGAGCTTTCCTCTCTTCAACTGTGCAGCCTCCATGCCACACGTTGATGCTGGAGCACAGGATGCTCTCCACTGCACACCTGTAGAAGGAGGTGAGGACTGGGCTACTCAGACCAGCTCGTCTCAGCCGTCTGAGGAAGTATTTGAGCTCTGTGGAGGAGGACGGCAGACAGACTTCCTCCTGGCACTGCTGGCGTTAATGAATTGATATTTATTAGCACTAATGCTTCATCTGAATGCTTGTTTTAAATGATGATGAGATATAATGACATGGCTGTGCTCTCTGGTCAGATTTATCTAAACCTCCCAGGCTGCCTCTAATTCAAGTTCAAGCTCATTGATTCTTATTACTGTTAGTCTTATTTTACAGCAGGGTTTATTGGTTGTTGGTTGAGGAATAAATCAAATGAAGTGGATTTAGTAATGCCAATCAGACTGATGTGCTGTTAATTAAGCTTTCTCTCAGTTCTGTTCTCATATTCTTCTATCTAATATATGATGAGTTTTTTAGGTGTTAATATTTCAGGTAAATCACTCAATTCCAATTTATACACAGGTAGTGTCTCTGTGACAGCATGTTGCCCTATTGTCATAGTTTGGTTATTTAAAACCATTTCAATTGAAAAGGAGCAGCACAATGGCAGGTGGGTAAAACATAGCATGCCTCTCTCAACAAAAAGAAACCATCTAGAAGACCTGACTTGTTAACTTTGTTAGATTTTTCTACCTGGATTATTGAGCATGCATCAAGACATATGCCTCTTGATTATTATTTTTTTCAGGGGAGCCTCCAGGATGTTTCTGCTTCACGTCACAGGGTGTCACCATTTCATATTCACACCTGTGTGTATTTCACTTTCCAGCTGACCTTAACTGCATATCTAGGACTGTTATGAGACTGAGGAGAGCATCAGGAAACATGCGATTTTAAAAAGTCCCAGTTGAGCTGACAGTGCTAACCAGGAAAAGCTTGTGCTGCCATGACGTTTGAAAATGAGGTCAGTCTGACGTCAGGATCTGCAGAGCTGAATGGAATTTTGTGCACTGAATTATATATGAAAGTGGATAAAGTCTCAGAGGAGCAGCTGTCCCAGGTTTTTATTTATTTATTATTTTGGTAAAAAAACAAAGAGTATATTGCTCAAAAACACCCACAAAACTGTTCTGAAATCTTTGGTGCAAATCTTAAGATAAAGCACAATAGTCATAATAATACACCATATTATATTATTAGGGTTTATCTTAGATCCTTGTATACTGTTTCTTTTATACTTTAGTTATTTTTATTATTTTTGGATGTAAGTGGACCTTAAGTACATTACATAATATATCACATGTTTTGTGAATGATAATAAAGAACCTTGAACCTTGAATATTTTCTCTAAAATTATTATTTTTCAGTATAATAAAAAACTAAAAACTCTGGTTTTAGGTTTTTGTGTGGAACTAAGAATTTTGTGGAGGTATTTTTGCAAACTTTAAAACATTTAAAAGTTGTTTAAGTAACTTGAGAAACAGAAGCTCAAATATTGATAGCACCACAAGTTTCTCTTTTCTTCACTTTTAAAAGATCAGGGATTCAAGGATTCAAGGGTCTTTATTTGATGTACATGGAGTGACGTACACGGAGTGACGTACACGGAGTGACGTGCACGGAGTGACGTACACGGAGTGACGTACACGGAGTGACGTACACGGAGTGACGTGCACGGAGTGATGTACACGGAGTGAAGTGTGACGTACACGGAGTGACGTACACGGAGTGTTGTACACGGAGTGACGTACACGGTGTGACATGTGATGTACACGGAGTGACGTACACGGAGTGACGTACACGGAGTGACGTGCACGGAGTGATGTACACGGAGTGAAGTGTGACGTACACGGAGTGACGTACACGGAGTGACGTACACGGAGTGACGTACACGGAGTGACGTACACGGAGTGACGTACACGGAGTGACGTGCACGGAGTGATGTACACGGAGTGAAGTGTGACGTACACGGAGTGACGTACACGGAGTGACGTACACGGAGTGACGTACACGGAGTGAAGTGTGACGTACACGGAGTGACGTACACGGAGTGACGTACACGGAGTGACGTACACCGAGTGACATACACCGAGTGACGTACACAGAGTGACGTACACCGAGTGACGTACACGGAGTGACGTACACGGAGTGACGTACACGGAGTGACGTACACGGAGTGACGTACACGGAGTGACGTACACCGAGTGACGTACACCGAGTGACGTACACCGAGTGAGTCACAATGTACACAGAGTGATGTGTGTCGTACATGGAGTGACGTATACGGAGTGACGTACACGGAGTGACGTACACGGAGTGACGTACACGGAGTGACGTACACGGAGTGACGTACACGGAATGACGTACACGGAGTGACGTACACGGAGTGACGTACACGGAGTGACGTACACGGAGTGACGTACACGGAGACGTACACGGAGTGACGTACACGGAATGACGTACACGGTGTGACGTACACGGTGTGACGTACACGGTGTGACGTACACGGTGTGACATACAAGGAGTGACGTACACAGAGTGACATGTGACGTACATAGAGTGACGTACACAGAGTGACGTACACGGAGTGACGTACACGGAGTGACGTACACGGAGTGACGTACACGGAGTGACGTACACGGAGTGACATACACGGAGTGACGTACACGGAGTGACGTACACGGTGTGACGTACACGGTGTGACGTACACGGTGTGGCGTACACGGTGTGATGTACACGGTGTGACGTACACGGTGTGGCGTACACGGTGTGGCGTACACAAAGTGACGAACACAAAGTGACGAACACAAAGTGACGAACACAAAGTGACGAACACAAAGTGACGAACACAAAGTGACGAACACGGAGTGACGAACACGGAGTGACGAACACGGAGTGACGAACACGGAGTGACGAACACGGAGTGACGAACACGGAGTGACGAACACGGAGTGACGAACACGGAGTGACGAACACGGAGTGACATACACGGAGTGTTGTACACGGAGTGACGTACACGGTGTGACATGTGATGTACAACGGAGTGACGTACACGGAGTGACGTACACAGAGTGACGTACACAGAGTGACGTACACGGAGTGACGTACACGGAGTGACGTACACGGAGTGACGTACACGGAGTGACGTACACGGAGTGACGTACATGGAGTGACGTGCACGGTATGACGTGCACGGTGTGACATACACGGTGTGACGTACACGGTGTGACGTGTGATGTACACGGAGTGACGTACACAGTGTGACGTACAAGGAGTGACGTACACAGAGTGACGTACATAGAGTGACATACACAGAGTGACGTACACGGTGTGACGTACACGGTGTGACGTACACGGTGTGACGTACACGGTGTGACGTACACGGTGTGACGTACACGGAGTGACGTACACGGAGTGACGTACACGGAGTGACGAACACGGAGTGACGAACACGGAGTGACGAACACGGAGTGACGAACACGGAGTGACGAACACGGAGTGACGAACACGGAGTGACGAACACGGAGTGACGAACACGGAGTGACGAACACGGAATGACGTACATGGAGTGACGTACACAGAGTGACATGTGACGTTCACAGAGTGACATGTGACGTACACAGAGTGACGTACACAGAGTGACGTACATCGAGTGACGTACATCGAGTGACGTACACGGTGCGACGTACACGATGTGACGTACACAGAGTGACATGTGATGTACACGGAGTGACGTACACGGAGTGACGTACACGGAGTGATGTACACGGAGTGACGTGCACGGTGTGACGTACACGGTGTGACGTACACGGTGTGACGTACACGGTGTGACGTACACGGTGTGACGTACACGGTGTGACGTACACGGTGTGACGTACACGGTGTGACGTACACGGTGTGACGTACACGGAGTGACAAACACAAAGTGACGAACACAAAGTGACGAACACAAAGTGACGAACACAAAGTGACGAACACAAAGTGACGAACACGAAGTGACGAACACGAAGTGACGAACACAAAGTGACGAACACAAAGTGACGAACACAAAGTGACGAACACGAAGTGACGAACACGAAGTGACGAACACGGAGTGACGAACACGGAGTGACGAACACGGAGTGACGAACACGGAGTGACGAACACGGAGTGACGAACACGGAGTGACGAACACGGAGCGACGAACATGGAGCGACGAACACGGAGCGACGAACACGGAGCGACGAACACGGAGTGACGAACACGGAGTGACGAACACGGAGCGACGTACACGGAGTGACGTACACGGAGTGACGTACACGGAGTGACGTACACGGAGTGACGTACACGGAATGACGTACACGGAGTGACGTACACGGAGTGACGTACACGGAGTGACGTACACGGAGTGACGTACACGGAGACGTACACGGAGTGACGTACACGGAATGACGTACACGGTGTGACGTACACGGTGTGACGTACACGGTGTGACGTACACGGTGTGACATACAAGGAGTGACGTACACAGAGTGACATGTGACGTACATAGAGTGACGTACACAGAGTGACGTACACGGAGTGACGTACACGGAGTGACGTACACGGAGTGACGTACACGGAGTGACGTACACGGAGTGACATACACGGAGTGACGTACACGGAGTGACGTACACGGTGTGACGTACACGGTGTGACGTACACGGTGTGGCGTACACGGTGTGATGTACACGGTGTGACGTACACGGTGTGGCGTACACGGTGTGGCGTACACAAAGTGACGAACACAAAGTGACGAACACAAAGTGACGAACACAAAGTGACGAACACAAAGTGACGAACACAAAGTGACGAACACGGAGTGACGAACACGGAGTGACGAACACGGAGTGACGAACACGGAGTGACGAACACGGAGTGACGAACACGGAGTGACGAACACGGAGTGACGAACACGGAGTGACATACACGGAGTGTTGTACACGGAGTGACGTACACGGTGTGACATGTGATGTACAACGGAGTGACGTACACGGAGTGACGTACACAGAGTGACGTACACAGAGTGACGTACACGGAGTGACGTACACGGAGTGACGTACACGGAGTGACGTACACGGAGTGACGTACACGGAGTGACGTACATGGAGTGACGTGCACGGTATGACGTGCACGGTGTGACATACACGGTGTGACGTACACGGTGTGACGTGTGATGTACACGGAGTGACGTACACAGTGTGACGTACAAGGAGTGACGTACACAGAGTGACGTACATAGAGTGACATACACAGAGTGACGTACACGGTGTGACGTACACGGTGTGACGTACACGGTGTGACGTACACGGTGTGACGTACACGGAGTGACGTACACGGAGTGACGTACACGGAGTGACGAACACGGAGTGACGAACACGGAGTGACGAACACGGAGTGACGAACACGGAGTGACGAACACGGAGTGACGAACACGGAGTGACGAACACGGAGTGACGAACACGGAGTGACGAACACGGAATGACGTACATGGAGTGACGTACACAGAGTGACATGTGACGTTCACAGAGTGACATGTGACGTACACAGAGTGACGTACACAGAGTGACGTACATCGAGTGACGTACATCGAGTGACGTACACGGTGCGACGTACACGATGTGACGTACACAGAGTGACATGTGATGTACACGGAGTGACGTACACGGAGTGACGTACACGGAGTGATGTACACGGAGTGACGTGCACGGTGTGACGTACACGGTGTGACGTACACGGTGTGACGTACACGGTGTGACGTACACGGTGTGACGTACACGGTGTGACGTACACGGTGTGACGTACACGGTGTGACGTACACGGTGTGACGTACACGGAGTGACAAACACAAAGTGACGAACACAAAGTGACGAACACAAAGTGACGAACACAAAGTGACGAACACAAAGTGACGAACACGAAGTGACGAACACGAAGTGACGAACACAAAGTGACGAACACAAAGTGACGAACACAAAGTGACGAACACGAAGTGACGAACACGAAGTGACGAACACGAAGTGACGAACACGGAGTGACGAACACGGAGTGACGAACACGGAGTGACGAACACGGAGTGACGAACACGGAGTGACGAACACGGAGTGACGAACACGGAGCGACGAACATGGAGCGACGAACACGGAGCGACGAACACGGAGCGACGAACACGGAGTGACGAACACGGAGTGACGAACACGGAGCGACGTACACGGAGCGACGTACACAGAGCGACGTACACCGAGTAACGTACACCGAGTGACGTACACCGAGTGACGTACACCGAGTGACGTACACCGAGTGACGTACACCGAGTGACGTACACCGAGTGACGTACA
>JBBPBX010035579.1:0-15714 GCA_038048925.1 Garcialebias charrua
AAAAGGTTGATGCAAAGCTAGTTGTACTTTGTTTTCTGTGTTTTGTATGTAGATATACTGTATGTTGCAACTTCTGGGTGCATAAGTTTAGTTTGTTTTCTATGAGCTGTTAAACTAGTACTTCCCGAAGTGAGGTACTCGTACCCCTGGGGTACGCAAGAGGGACGTAGTGGGTATGTGAAAATTTTTAAATATACATTCTTAAAAAAAAAAGTTTAATGTTAAAAGAGCCAGACTACACTCGTACATAAATAAGACTGTGGCACCTTCTCAACATATCCAAATACAGTAATACACATGTAATACTGCCATCTAGTGTTCAGCAAAATCATTGAATTGTCAAAGTGGAAAGGTGTGACTCGCTGAATGAACACCTGTTAATCAGAGCAGCCTTCACTCAACTTCTTGTCGGGGCTGTGAAAACCTCAGAAGCCGTTGCCGAATTTCTGGATTGGACTGCGCACAGAACAGCCTGCACTGGCCAAATGCACTGTAAAGACTGATTATTTAATGTTGCTGTGTTCATTAGTCCTCACCTGCTCACACACTCACGTTCGTGCTGCTGTTGTTTTGGCACATTATTTTTGTACTATTAGTGCTTAGTGTATTCTTAGTCTGTATTTTTAGTTTAGTGAATGTAGCATATTCTTAGTTCACGACTATGATCTTACGGTTTTTCTTTACAATTTGTATTTTTGTTGGATGTAACTGGGACGGCGCGTACATAGTTTTGTCCCACCTCATGTACCACATGTGGCGTGCATGACAAATAAATGTCTCTGAATCTCTCTTGATGCCCTTTGCCACAATGTACTTGTGTGAATGTGGACTATTTCCCTAAATGAAGCTCAACCAGTCTCCTTACCACTCTTATCAGCTGCAGCTACCACCTCCATGTATGCAGAGGGGTCATCAGCTTTGATGTAGGAGTCAATGGCTTCCTTCACCAGCTCTTTCTGTAGCTGAGCCTTGGCCAGCTGGCTCCACACAGCTGGTTCATTGCAGCGTTCCGCAAACTCATAGGCCCGGTCCAGGTTACCAATATGCTCTATTAGCACCTAAGAAAAAAAAACCCAACAACATTAAAATCAACTCATCTTCCCTCAATAAGGCATCAGTATAAGAGCTGAGAGTCCTGACCGACCTGCACAGCAGAGGTGTTGACGTCAAACTTCTTAAAGATGGCAAAAGCCTCCTCATAGAGCTCACTGCTGATGGCAATGTTTGCAATATCAGGAGCATCATAATTATCCAGCCTGCTGATGTACTCCATCACACGGGTGTGGTCAGCTTTGATTGCCGTCAAGATCAGCAGGTTCTGCAGATTTCTAAAGCACAATGAAGACAGTACTGAGTACACTCACCCTCAGACTATTCATTAAACTTAGAAATGACTTTGAGGTTATGGCAGAAGCACTCTGTGATTCTATTAAACACCTGTGTTCACTGAAGAC
Organism: Garcialebias charrua; assembly: GCA_038048925.1. NCBI lineage: Eukaryota > Metazoa > Chordata > Actinopteri > Cyprinodontiformes > Rivulidae > Garcialebias > Garcialebias charrua. Next base: position 1,455 of record JBBPBX010035579.1, read on the forward strand.
AGAGTTGTCCAGCACAATCTTCTCCAGCAGCTCAATGAGCTCATTGGGCAAGTCGGCAGTCATGAAAGCTTTGACGGTGACGGATACCTCCTCTGGATCTTGAGTTTCTGACAGTGCTGTTTGTACCACCTGAAATCAAATAGGATAAATAGTTTAGAAAAGCACAAGGCAAAGGTACTGATTAAGATGCAGCTTCACATTTTTCACTTATACCTGATCGATGAGTGGTCGCCTGAAGGGATTGCTCTCGAGCAGGACACTGGCCCACAGTTCAGGGTCCTTGCGTCGGACTAGGTAGCGGGACAAGCTCTTGAAGAGGGAGTTCTCATTACAAACCTGATGGGAAATAAAAAATATTGTTTTCTGTTAAAAAGAAGATTGCTGAGTCCATAAACCACAATTTTAAGTAGATTAAAATAAAAGCAGAATCCAGGAAACCATTTCCCTCACATTGATTAGCTCCTGGTCGCATTGTCCTCGCTCATAAGCCACACAGGCAAGATGAGGGTCTCTCTTCTCACAGTACTTTCCCACCACACGACTGTCGTAGTAAGGATTTTCTCGCAGGAAGCGTTCAGGGTTGTTATTGCTGTCAATGTAGATTTTTGCCAGGGCATTGTGGGTAGCAGGTTCTTCACACCCATCATGAATTCGAGACTCCAGCCATGGCAGCAACAGCTTGAGCCTGAGATGAAAGCAAAAGGACGCCCACATTTGATTTTTCAACACAAATTAAAATGTTAATTTTAGCATTTGAATAAGTTTAGCGCTACTTCTTTCAAAGTGTAATATTTATTAAAAAAAGTTTTCTAAATGACGGAAATTGACAATTACAAATAAATTTACTTTTTTTCCCCCTCTTATTCTGATTTCTTACAATCAAGTATAATTTAACATTTCATATAATTTTTGTTTTGCTTTTTTGGTGGCAGTAATGTGGGAGGTGTGTGTGTGTGGGGGGGGATCAATGATGAAAAAGCACAACACCTGTTCCTCTTTTCCACCTCTGCAACCAGCTCATCAGTAGAGAACTGTCCCCTGACAACTAGGATCAGACTCTTGATGACATCCTCAGTGCAGTCCACGTCCAAGAGACCACCAATTACAACAGGCAGGCGACTAGGATTCACCTAAGACAAAAAACTTGAATGTAAATATTTCTCATTTACAAAACAATGTAGTTCTGCATTCCTGCAACGGTCTGGTTTAATGTTCACCTTCTGAACATAAATCTCAATGTACTTCTGCAGGTTGTTACGGTAGAGGTAGAGGACAAGGTCATGGACGAAATCAAAACGATCACAGACGATGATGAGGGGCAGTTGGTCGGTGAGTTTGGCTTCCTGTGTCACAAAAAGACAGGGGAAAGTGTTGAACTCATTCTAACATGATTAACAAAAAAAAAACTGATAAAACCATTTACTTAGCAGAAATATACATTTAACACAATGATCAAATTTACATTTAAGATGTAATTTAACAGCAATATATAAAAGAAATGCTACTAATGGACAGATTAGGTTGGAGCATTAGGGGGCAGCAGTGATCAGCAGATGCACCAACACACTGCTGCCATCCACAGAATGAACAAACTAGGATTGAGCCACTAATTTACACACCGTCAAGTCACTAATATTCAGGAACATGCTGCACTGACTACAACCTCTTATTACAAGACACACACAAGCACAAACTGTACAAGTTCAACTTGATAGCTAGGTTAACACCTGCAACTACACAAAAACATTAAACAATTAGCACTATACAAAACTAATCTAGAACGGTCTGTACCCAAGTAGTGTATGGACTGTGATGTATAAACATACACACCCCCATACAAATCCCAGTTACAAGCCTGTGTTTTAAAGTAAGAGAAAAGGAAGGAGGGGAAAATGGGATCCTGTGCTTTGTGGAAAAACTAATTTACCTGATACAAGTCCTGTCATTCCAAAGATAAAAGGTAAAGGATAAAATATATATTTTACTGCAATCAGGAGTCCTGCTTAAACATTTAAAACTAGAGACAAACTGCTAAGGGTCATTTAGTGATGCTACCATAATAACGCATTTATTAAAACAGACTAAAATGTAAATTATTTTTTTTAACTTTGATTCCAGATTTACTCACAAACTTACTATTTTGAAGTGGAGTTCTGTGGAAAAGTTATGAACCATTCTCTTCTGCATTCTATAGTTATTTACTGAAACAATCATTTTTTGTTGTTGTTTAGATTAGTTGTTTTAATACATCCAAATCTACTTTGGCCTTGCCAATGAAACATGGCTACCAGTACATATGGAGAAAAAAAAAAAACTTTCCGCAGAACCAAACTTTAAAATAGCCAACCTAAAGAAATATGAAAACAAAGAAGCAGAATTAAACGGATTACAAAACATCACTTGGGAAAGTTTTTCCTTTACACTAAAACAAATGGCAAACATCAGAAGCACACCAAATAAAATGATTTTACATTTTAAGTGCCAAGACAGAAAAGTAAAAAAATGTTCAAAATGCACCATTATCTTTGTGTTTTGACTTTACCTTGAGGAAGTTCTTTACTCGCTCAGGGTCGTAGCAGTTGCTCTCTCTGCAGATCCTCTCCACCTCTTTGATCTGGCCTGTCTTGCAGGCGGCCTGAATGTATTTGAAGTGAACCTCAGGATCCTGACTGAAGTTCACAATAGAACCCAGGAAGTAGAACAAACCTAAGGAACAAAGACATGTCAATATCATTAGCATCAACACAAAGATAATGACAACTATGATCTAGTATACCGTAGCCTGAAAAGTTTAAACTGGTCTTAAAATGCAGTTCTACTCCACACAACTCCTAAAATGGCACCCTCAGAAAAAGAACCGCAGTAGATCCTGCCCAGGTCATTCCAATCAAAATATTGATGGAACGGCCTCTTCTGTAGCCTTGATGTCTAATCGGTAAGTTGGATTATGTCTATTGAAGTTCAAGGGCAGGATGGAATTCCAGCGTACCGGTTTATAAAAACTGAAAAATAAGTCACACCATGAAACTGAACTGAAAGAATTACTTAATGGAGAAGTTTTCCCAAAGGCAGGTCCCGAGGTTCTGTTTCCAAAATTAGAGGAAAAACACGAGGGGCTTTCAGACACATGGAGGGTAAATACTTCTTGTAAGCTAAACTACAGGTCTTCTGTTTTTTGGGAACTTTATTGCCTCAAAGAACAATACAGGCAATTTACAGACAAGAACCAAAAAAAAAAAGTGTTCAGATTGGGCTAAATAAATATATCAAAACAAAAATACGCATACAGAATCAAGCAACATTCAGAGATCAGTCAAATAGAATGGACAGTCCTGACCATCTTGGTGACAAAATATCTATTTTAATTTGTAACTAAGCAGCCAGACACCAACACAGACATGTTTCAATGTGTGCATCCATTGAGCAACAGTTGGTGAGCATGGCTTAATCCAGTATAGGGTAATGGTCTTTCTTGTCATAGGCAACAGGACGTGCAATATGTAACATTGATTCTTTCCACCCCCCCACCCCCCCTTTTCATTCAACCTTTATTTATACAAGCTAGTCTCATTGAGCCATGAGGACTCCGTGACCGGTTCCAGACAGAACATATTTGTTGATCTTTGACATGACATGATCTTTAGTAAGTCCTTGGGATATATGTCCAGAAGAAATAGAAGGTCCATTGGAAAATCTGTCCTTAGAATGTCCTAAATTTTCTGTTCAATGTTCTCCCAAAAGGTCTCAATTTTGGGGCAGTACCAAAAGACACGTTTGGTCACTGACCATACCAACAGCATTTATCTCATACCTGCAAACTCAGAAGGGATGAAAAAGGTAACAAACGTTGCGCCAACCCCTGAATTTAGGAGGGGCTTTTTACAGTTTTCTGATTTAGGGATAGACTAATAACAGCATCAGCCATCACTGATTTTAACCATTTTACTTTCCAGCGCATTTTGAAGTATCGCATCAGAAAAGGTGAATGGAAACGGCACGATTCGAATTAACTTCCTCTAGTTCGCAAAAAAGTTGATACGCTCGCAAATGATGCGATGCGCATCATTTGCGGGGGGCAAAACGAGAGATGGAAACAGATTTGCCGCTCAGTTCTGACGTAGCGAACATTCACGTCATGTGACTGATCAGCTGTTTCCGCTGTAACATCGCTAAAACTAGTTGGCATGACAGAATAAATACAACTTGCCCGATAGCAACACATTCCTGAAATATTCTCTCCATTTTGCCGAGATGTGTGGTTCGGTTCCTGTTTTCAACCGCTACTTCCTGTTTACTGTAGACATGCGTAACGCTGACGTCTGATGTGATGCCGCTTTGCGTGGCCTGGTGGATTCGCTTCAAGCCAGTTGATGGAAACACTTCTGATTCGCATTAATTTTTATTTACATTTTTGCGAATTTTCAAAAATTCGCTCAAAATTCGAATTGAAAATAGATGGAAACACGGTTAATGTGTTTTACCTGGGCTCCTTCTCTACAGCATAAGGAAAAAATTGCTCTTCTAACGACTTTTGACTTAAGGAAAAAATTTATCAACATATCCCAATACAATTAGGACATACACAAAAAATATGGCTATAGCCATCTTTTTTGTAAATAAAAATCAAAAAAGGCGTTCAATACAGAGCAGCTTCAGCTACCAGAGACACTGACCTTATGTTTTCTCACTTTGAAACAGAACAAATGTGGTTTAATGTAGAGACTTACTGCTGCTGTTCCTTCCTCCACACTGTGGTGAAGTTAGTTAGTTTACGACTCGGTCATGTTGACGTTTCATCAGCGTCGTTCTCTCGTTCCTGTCGTCACTTTTCAAAACTGAATGTTGCGCAGTTTTTTAAAATCTTTGTGAAGCGTCAAGAGCTCCCACATTTTGGAGGACTTCGGTCGAACAGTTTTCTCTGCGTCGTTCATTTGTAAAATTTACTTAATTTCCTTTGAAAACACCACCTCTGCTCTGCTTCCGCCTTCCCCCTCTCGCTCTGTTCAACTTGCGCCGTCGTCTCCTAACTCCTCCCCCTCACCATCGTCTGTCTTGAGGTTGTGATTGGCCAAATGACGCGCTCCAACAAAGATGTTTTATTGTCGACAGATGCCTTGTCGTTTCTTGAAATCCAGTCAGTGGGAAATTATGCCAGTCAGTGGGAAATTATGCCATCTAATCTGCCACGGGTCTTAGTGATCAGAATTTTAATTAGGATGCTGCTAACCTGCAGTTGCTCTAGTGCAGGGGTCTGCAACATGCGGCTCTTTGGTCCCTCTGCAGCGGCTCTTTCAAGCTTTGACCAAAACTGACATGAAACTGAATTTTATTAGTTATACAAACAAAAAAGGACAACTGGTAGTTTTAGAAGTTTTTCTGTAATTTATTTTGCAAATATGTGAATACTAGAATAAGTACAAGGATTAAAACATACTCACTTTAACTTTATGCTTTATTTCTATAACTAATTAATTTTTCCACAATCTAATTTTTTTTTTTATCTAGGTCTGCATTGTTCGTAGTTTTTATTAAAAAATCCTCCCTTTAAAATAATCTGGTCTTTTCATTTGTCTAAAATTGTAAAAATATAAATTATTATTTTATCTTTATGACGTCACCCCTAGGGACCACAAAAGTTCCCTCTAAAAACCTAAAGTGGCCCATGGACCACCAGTTGATAACCACAGTTGTGACAGGTTGTTGTGGCTCTGAACACTTTTAATTTAGTGAACGAAGGCGTAAAATGGCTCATTTGACCGTAAAGGTTGCAGACCCCCCCTGCTCTAGTGCAAATATAAAATATTGTTTTCATGTCAAAGGACACCGTACCCAAAAATATATAAATAAAATCTATTTGCTCAGCTGTTTAAAGTTCAAAGCTCTTAAATGAATGGGGGGTGGGGGGTAATTTGCTTTTCAGTCTCTGCTTTATAAAGTTTCATACAATGCTTTATACTGCCAAGACTGTCTGGTTCAAGAAAACAGTGCTGAAATGGCATTTCACGAGTTATGTGAAAATATATTGCACTGTTATGGCATACAATGTTATTTCATGGCTTCTGTTGAAAAGCAGACTAAATGTTTCTCTACAGTGCTCGACATACATTTGAGAGTCCACCTGGAGAGCTCAAATAAGGCTCTGCATTGTGACCATGACTATTCATTTTGAATAGCTCTAATATTACAGCAGTGTCAGATATGTAATGCGATTGTCACTGATTAGACTGTACTCTAATGTAAACATGACAGTAATGAGGATGGTACCTCACCTTCAAAGCTCTTGAAGGACTCGAAGAGTTCAGTGAGAGCTTGAGTCGTGAGCTGTTCATGGTACTTGGAAGCCACCTGGACACAGATCTGCAGATTCTGACGGATGTTTGCTGAAAGCATGGCCCTGAGGCATTCCATTGAATCTTCTACTGACAGTGCGCCAAAGTAGTTCACGAGCCACTAGAGGTGGGGGGAGAACACATTCTTAAATATAATGCATGTTCTGCCATTAGCAATGATACATTGATAAAAAAAAAAAGAAGTTTTAATAAATAAATAAAGTGTTTTGGTAGACCCAGTAAGTACTAATGCCTACCTCTGGGTTGAGAAGATGTGTGTGCACCACAGCACGCTTGATGTCATACAGATCTGTGTAGTGCTCCAGCGCCCTTTGAAGGAGTCCAGCCTTCTCACACAGCTGGGCAATGTGGGCACGATCATAGTTGGTGAACATTTGGTTGCCCAAGATAGCATCAGCAACCTACAACCAAAACAGAAACTTCAGAATAATAATCCTCCCAGCTTCACCGACTTTGATCTAACCAAAACACATGAAGACTGGTCAACCTGTGGGGCATGCATGAGGTTCATCTCCAAGAGACGAGTCTGCAGTGGGCCCTCTGAGGGTCTGTTGTTCTTTAGAGCATCGAGGAGGAAAGAGGTGCACTGCTGGATCAGGTTGTACTCCATGAACACATCCACAATCTGAGGGGAGACGAACACAAAGATGATTTGTTGAAACTTCAAACAGAAATTAGTTTGAGAAACTACTACTTGTGAAAAACATTAAATTAGTAACACGTTATCAATAGATGTGTTACTAATTTCCCAACTGGGAATCAATTAAGAGCAAAAGTAACTTAAAATGGATCAAGCCCCAAATTGGTAATGGTTTCATGCAATTCCATTCAGAGTTTTGACTGAAAATTCTTCAAGCCAATTTAAACTTCTAGGACATAGGGGGAGATCAACATTTTTCTCCTCATAGGCCATTTGAACAGAATTCTGACAGACGACAAATTCCTTCTGCCATGATTTAACAACTGTTTAGGTTGGTCAGCAGCAGTCAACAGCACTTTAGGAAACAGAAAGCTCTCAGCAGTTCACATTTCCATTGCAGAGCTTCTGCTGTGGCAGGAAGTAATGGAAGCCGTTTATTCCCTTTACAAGCAGCTGAGGTTCACAGCCATAGCACAAATGGTGAATCAAATATTTTGCATTCTAGAAAAGTTTAGGTTAGACTCTTTAATAGACCAATTTGGGAAGACAACCGTAACCATCTTGAAAAATAAGTTGAACAGGGAAAGCGGTGTTGGTCCCACATTTAAGTTTCGACACAGAATGTATTTAGCAACAAGATAACTGAAGGCACATTTAATTTGGATAATTAACAGGGAAAAAAGTGTTTAAGCCCCTATCGCTACACATGCATAGAAATCACTCATTTTGTTCTGACCTGTGTGATGTCTGCCAGTGGCTCTTCATCCTGGACCAGCATCTGTGCAAACTGCAGGCCTTGGTCTGGGTTGATCCGCATCACGTTCCTCAGCAGAAAGATCCAGTCTGGTGTGTAGCCCACCTGGAACAAACAAAAAACAAAATAAAAAACAAAATACATGTGACGCAGGTTTCAACATTATCACTGACAAACTTCAACAAAGCAGTGCTTAAATGACTCATTACCAGCTCGTACCTTTTTAGCATACAGGACAATTTTGGGGAACTGTCCAGTTTCTGCAAAGCACTGAATGACCTTATTGGGAACGTTGGCCCTCAGGTAGACACTGAGAGCCAAGGTGGGATCCACTGCCTTCACTAGGTCACCCAGTTCCTCTGAACACTCCAACTAAAATCAAGAACCAGAAAATAGAACTTTATCACTTTTTTCTCTTTTACAAATATCAATAGCATGTTCAATAAAAAGTGAATATATAAAGTGCTTATTTTATAAACCATTGCATATAAAAATGTGCTTATTTTATAAACCATTGCATATAAAAATGTGCTTATTTTATAAACCATTGCATATAAAAATGTGCTTATTTTATAAACCATTGCACAGAAAAGTTTAAACTACAAGCAAAAAACTGAGGCAGTCAAGTTAAAAATCAGTTTCAGAGGAAAGTACATCAGCAAATCAAATGATGTCATGCTCTCGGTAATAAGTTATATAAACAAAACACGCAGTTCAGGAAGTCCCAGGAAATGCCTGTGTGTGCGTGCGTGTGTGTGTGCCGCGCGCGTGCGTGCATGGAGGGGGCTGGGGGAGTCAACCTAAATGCCTACAATACCTTGTCTTCCTTCAGCCACTTCTCCAGAAGCTGCTTTCGTCCCTGCTGGAGGACAGGCCTGCAAAGCTCAAGTGACTCGAACTTGTTGAGTTGGCCCTGGTCTAACAGGATACCGAAGTACTGGAGCAAAGGAGATGTTTGGCCAGGCTGTGTGGGAACACTCTGGAAGCGACGAATGGTGTCTGGGGTGCGCAGGATACCCTGTGAGAAAAAAATCCAAATATTAGTGGGAACAAATGTAAAAGATGCAGCAATAGAGGTAAATGCGAGTTGATAAACTACTTCACACACACACACAAAAAAAAAAAACTCAAACAAAATATCCCTATCAGGTCGAAGGAATGGAGTACCTTTGGTGCATTAGCAGCTACTTTGGCAGCTTCAGAGTAGTTGCCGGCAGTAAACAAGTTGTTGAACTTGCGAGCAAAGAGCTCCTCAGCTCCTGCAAGGTTGTTGCGAACAGCTAAACGTAGAGCAAGATCGGGATTCTGCAGTACATTGGTGATGTATGGAATGATATTTTCTTCCTCCACACAGACAGACAGCACCTGAATTAATACAGAAAATGTTTAAGTCAAATGCCATGAAGAACATTTTGTTGAAATTCAAATTTCTTGAAAACGTACTTATTGTTTTAATGTATACAATGAAAAGAACTGGCACATTTGGACCGCTCCACTGAATAAGTCTTAGCAGGAGCACTAAACTCCATTAGATGCTGTCTAGCCTCAGGACATGGACACAGTGCAAATGTTGGTGGGGGGTTGGAGGCTACAGCAAGTAAATTTATCAGTACACCAGCTTTTCATTTCAGTAAAGTCACCAACTTGAATTTTGAAAGTTTCTTAAATTTAAAAACGACAAAACATGAGCAGTACAGTATAAGATTTTAATGGACAAGGCTCCGTGCAAGATATACGGTAATAGAAGATGGAGTGTAAAAAAGTGCAAATATATTGTTCTTAATACTTAATAAAAAACATGATAATACCTGATAATATGGATAAAAGTTAAGACAATTTTCTTTTCTATTATTTACTTATCAAAGACTTTTGGGGGGATGGGGGTACAGTCAATGCATCATTGCTGCACTCCAAGACACATAAGCTACAGGATCATGGATAGGATTTACTAATCTAAACATAAATCAGGTCATAGATCAGGTTTATTTTGCTGGATCAGGTTTATCGTTAGCGGTTTCAGGTTTATTGTTAGCGGTTTTAATCGGTATTTTGTGAATGTTGGAGCTAGCCTTGCAGCCACGATTCCAATAGTAAATAAAAATGTGAACTATTTAATCGATGGCTCTTTAGACAGTATGTTTTTGAACGGAACAGATAAAGAAGAAATAATGAAAGTAGTCAACAGTTTTACAAACAAAAAAAAAATCAAAAGATTGTATGGATATGGACATGACATTTGTAAAAAAAACACAATGAGTCATGTAATTCAACCGTTCACACATATTTGTAATTTATCCTTTACAACGGGTGTATTTCCAGATAGAATGAAGGTGGCTAAAGTGGTTCCTTTTTTCAAAACCGGTGACAAATATGCATTTAATAATTATAGGCCGATATCCCTATTACCACAGTTCTCAAAAATCTTTTTGAGAAACTATTCAACATTAGATTGGACAAATTCATTGAAAAACAAAATATTCTAACGAATACCTGTAATCAATATGGTTTTAGAGCTGGATCTATGGCACTTATGGACTTTGTGGAACAAGTAACTGCTGCTGTTGACCAGAAACAATATTGTGTAAGTGTTTTTGTTGATTTAAAAAAAGGCGTTTGATACTGTTAATCATAGTATTCTCCTTAATAAATTAAATAAGTATGGAATAAGAGGATTGGCGTTACAATGGGTACATAGTTACAGTACTTGGAAACAATATGTACAATTGGATGATGCGAGATCAGATCACTGTACTATAACTTGTTGAGTTCCTCAGGGATCGGTACTTGGTCCGCAATTATTCATTTTGTAAGTTAACGATTTGGTTAAGGTATCTGGACTCACTAAATGTGTTCTTTTGCTGATGACGTGTTTTTGTTCTGGTAAAAATATTGAACAACTACTGGATTCAATGATGAAGGAATTTGTAAAAATCCAAAATTGGTTTAGACTAAACAAATTATCATTAAATTTGGAAAAAACAAACTATGATATTTAGTAATAGAAATAAATCAATTGATGTTCCATTTCTAATCGAGGACTCAGTGATTTGCAGAGTCAGTGAGGCAACATTTTTGGGTGTGTTCATTGATGAAAATCTATCATGGAAACAACATGTAAATTTGGTTAAAACGAAAATATCTCAACCAATTGCAATACAGTACTACAGGAAGTCAGATATCTACTAAATGACAAAGCATTGTGTTTGTTGTACAATACAATGACTGTGCCACATTCGATTTATTGCGTTAATGTATGGGGAAAAGCATGTAAAGGCAGCCCAATGCCCATTTTTATTTTGCCGAAAAGAATCAGAATCATAGCAAGAAAGCATTACTGTCACCCATCAAGTCAATTATTTTATCAGATGAAAGTGCTAAAGTTCTATGATCTGGTGGATTATAACATTTTGTTACTTATGCATAGAGCTAAAAAATAAATAAAACACTACCGTCAAATATCCAGATGTATTTTGTGAAAAGATCAAGCTGCTATAATCTCAAAGGGAAATATGTATTTGTAAAACCACAATTTCGAACTAGTATGAAGGGAAGAACTATACCTTAATTCAGGGAATAGGATTGTGGAATAACTTTAAGACAGAAGTTAAAGAAGCCAAATCAATCCCTGTCTTTAAGAAACTGCTTAAAGTTGAATTGAACAAATATAACAAATTTATTTAAATGAGTAATATATACAATTGAAAGTTGATTGAGTCATTTATTTATTATTATAGAAATTTTTGTTTAAATTATTTTAGATAAATAAGGAGCAGATTTAATAAGATATTTCTTTATCTGCTACCTTCCATTTTATATTTTATACATTTTTTTTCTTTACATGTCTTTTCTTTATATGTTTTTTTCTTTTTCAATTACATATGTTAATTGTTGTAATTCGTTATGTAAATATTTTCTTTTAATGTATTTTTCCTCTCTTCAATTACATATACCGGTATGTTAATTATTGTAACTCATTATTATACAATGAATAAATTAATAAATAAACCCACAAAACTGAAGAAAAACTAGTCACACATGACTGCTATGATGATGCCACAAAAAGGACAGGGTGGAACAGAGGACCGGAAGATTGAGAGCATCAGGTTGTCACTGCCTATCATGGGTTAAAGGGCCTTTTTCTGTCATTCAATTTAATTTTTTCCTGATTTTTCTTAAATTAAGTCAGATTACATTTAATAGTTCTGCACGGCAGTGCAAAGCCAAATGCAGCTCATAAGCTAGCTGAAGATGCTCAAAACATAAAAGTTATAATTTCTATGTGCACAGATATAAATTTGTTACTTTTTTGGCAATTACAGGAAGTACTCAATATTAAGTGCAAATTGTAATAGTAGAAAGCTTTCCAAGTCAAACTGAAAGGGACATAAACTTTTCTATAGTTTTGTACTTTTGATGAGCATAGGTTTAATTGTTAATTACTTCTTTTTTTGTTTTAAATTTCATGACAAATATTCTAGTGCAGTCCAGACAAAAACAGGTGAATAAAAAAAATTAAAAAATACAGCATGATTTTATTTTATTTTATTTTTTAATGGCAATTTTCGTATTTTGGAGGATCAGGTTTATTTTGCTGGTTTCTAACGGTTAGCCTTGAGGCTTCGTCAGTAGCCTATTTACTTACTTTCAGACCACTGCCTATATGAGAGTCTACAGCTTGTGATGTGAACACAAACACACAAAGACACTTGACTGCCCTCATACACATCGATGTCAGTCCCGCCTCTGATCATCTTTCCTCACTTCACTAAATTATTCATGTAGTGTGTAGCCTGGCTGGAACAGTATTCATCAGATGGTTGTATCCAGTTCTCTTCTCTGGTTCAGCTATACAAAAAGCAGTAACACACAACCTCTTCGTGCTGTGTGTGAAACACAATACCTTGGATTATTTATGACGACTCCTGGCTGTCTGAGCTAGCCTGATAAACAAAACATGCTTCAGTCACTTGCCCCTGCCACAACTGATGTTTGACGTTGAGCAGACTAATGATCAAAACTGATGCCCAAAATGCATCAGCTAACAAAAACAAGACATTTATTGTGTGTACAGTAGTCACTCGCTACTTTTTGGTTAGACTTTCATGGACTCGACAGCCAAAAGAACTAGACTACCGAGAAGCCAACAGTGTTTCCGGATGCTGCTTTCTGCCGAAATGGAGGGATTGTGTTGCAACGCAAATCTACGCCATCTATTAAGCTCACTGAACTGACAGGAAAGTTGCAAATAATCCTGATGCTCAATTATCCATGCGCACATCAATCTGGTGGGCTTTGTCGCTGCAGGGTAGGTCTGTCAAACCGGAACTGAGCCCGACTGGAATCAAGCTGCTGTTCTGCAGAGCTGGTAAGAAAAATTGGGCACAGCTAAATGAAAAATTAGCTTCACTAACCACTAATTCACAAACTACCAAAAAAAAAAAAGAAAAAAAGAAAAGAAAATTCCTTGATAACACTAAACAGATAAAAATTATTGGAAGCTAATGCTAAAATGCCAACTTTTATCATATGCTGACAATGTAATGAAACCAATACCTCCAAGTCAGCACTTTGGTGTGGACTTGTTCCTGTTTAAAGTGCTTTATAAATAAAATGGTATGGTATGGTAAGTCTGTAATGTGACAATGTAAGTGAACACAACTCGTAATTGTTCATAAATCACAACTTGTGGTTTAAGAACTGATTTACTTGTGATTCACAAGTAAATCATCCATGTCTTGTTCAGAGGTGAGCTTTCAGAAATTAACCTAGTCCATCGGAACCAAAGAGGTGGAGCACTCTGCTGTGCTGATGCAGTGAGGCATTCAATGTATCTCTTTCTTGTCATTTACTAAAATGAATTAACGCACTTCAGCAATTCCCTTTGTGGTTAAATACTTCTATAAACTACAGTAATTACAAAGTTGCTGTGTGTTGTCAATATTCCCTCTGTAATAAATCTGTATTAAAGCAAAGATGTGTGAATTATGTCATGTCCCAGAGACACTGAGCATTGCAATGCATGCTGGGTAGGAATTATGTGCGTAATGTTTTTGACCTTTTTCGATGTTTGTGTGAGAAAATGGGATTTTCCATGTTATTTTCCTGTTCTGGTTTAGTTTGGCGTTTGTTAAAATCCCTTGTTATTGGCTGTAAACTTGACACCATGAGTCAAACCGTTTGTGGTAGATATGGGGGTGGGGTGCACTGCAAAGGTGGTGACAACGCCAGGTGGTGCTTGAATCTGCATAGCATACTCTGAACACCAACATTGTCCAGAATGATTTTGGTGCAGAGAACTGCCTTTAAAAAAAGTGGCGGACTTGAATTTAACAATTGAAATTTAGCAGGAACTAGTTCTGCTAAAGGTTTTCAAAGTTAGCAAAAATCTTAATCGATTCCATGGAAAGTCGTTCCCACCAATGGATAGATTATATCAGTAAAAACTGTACTTTGACATTAACGTGACAGTGTAGCCATACTCAGGATCAACAGCTTCTCCATGAGGAGTTAGGATGA